>JANHGN010021666.1:21740-32855 GCA_024605025.1 Megaceryle maxima | reverse complement strand
GCTCGCGCCGTGGCAGCGCTCGCGCCCCGTGCCGCTCGCCGCCGCCGGGATTCCTTCCGCAGGCGCTCGAGGTAAATCGGAGGAGGGAGTTCGTGTGGCCGTGAAGAGGCGAGGAGCGGTGCGGCTGTAAACTGCCCCAGAAGTTTGCCGGCAGAAACTGTTCTCTTTACTGGCAAAGTCTTCTGGCTCTTCTCAGAGGGATTACATTATTGCTTAAGATGAGTGGCTGTAGGAAGCGATGTAAGCGTGAAATATTGAAATTTGCCCAGTACCTTCTCAGGCTAATCACAGGTTCTCTTCACACAGGTAATGACTGTTTTTCTTTGTAGTCGAGCTGTGCAGCATGATAACAAGAAAATTTGCCTAAGGTTAATATAGTGATGGCGTTGTTTAATAATTCCGTTCATCTTTCAAGTAATAATGAAACAGAAACCTGTGAGGTATTTTGTGGCTGAGCATAATAAAAGGAGAATATACCGTCTTATGTTACAGTGTTTAGACAGTGGAACATTCTCTAAGCATTTACACACCTGAATCCATATTGGAATGTGAGCGTACATGCTTTCACTTGTCCACCTGTGCACATTAAAGATAATGAAGAATATCCACATGATGGCCATAAGGGATGAATCTTATGCTCTTTATTTTCCCTGTTTCTTGATCTGATTTACTTTGACAGACTTTTTTTTCTTTTTTTCTCAGAGGCTTGTTTTTGCTGAAGATGTAAATCAACTGCACACTGTCAATATAATGTTAGAGTATCTTGCTGCAAACTTTAAATAACACTTATGCTTTTATGCCCTTAAAGAATTTGAAATATAAATGGTTGTCAGCTTTCCTTAGGTATTTTTTTACAGTAACCTTGGACAAATGGTACAGTACCAGATAACATTTCTAGGACAGACTGAGCAGACAGTATAGATTTTTTCATGGAAAACAAATTTTTCTCACAATTCAGCATTTTCTATGGTTGTTCATAAAAGGTGACAAATATGATAACTTACATGATGTGTTCTGTATGTCTAAAATAGACATGTGTTTCTTTTTAGATTTCAGATTTTTTTTCACATTTTTTTAAATCATCCAGCAGAAGTATTAGTCTATCGTCAGCATATAACAACCAGTTATACTAATGTTATTGAGAATTAAAAGCCATTCATATTATTCTGAAAGTTTCTGCTCATTTTGGCCTTTTTTTTTTTTTTTTTTTAATTTTCCCTTCAGTTTAGGCACTGATGGAAAGATTTGACAACCAAGTTGACTCTTCAATAATAAAGTATTGATGCATGCAATTTATCAGATTTGGAGTTATAATGTTGTAAAGATCATGACATAAACATTAGCAACAAATACTTTATAGGATGCTTGTAACTAGTGGAAATCTGATACAGCTTTTTAGTAACTTTCAATGTCTGCTAACAGAATTTTTCTGACTACTTTTGTACTATTTCTGGTCTATCGTGGTTTCTTTTGTGAATTGTCTCAATTCAGATTTCTCTGAAAATGCTGTCTTCTTGCTACTGTGTGTTGCTATGGAAATTAAATAATATACAATGCAAGAAGAAAGCTACGTTAGAAATTAACACTAATGCTCCTTTTTCACAAAGTCATCCAATCTTTTCCTTTCTAGCAAATGATGCATACTATGTTATTTTTCATACTGACATTTGTACTGTAAGCTTTCTAAGCTCACAATTCAGAAATATTTTCAAGAACTGTCGTGGATACAGATCCTTAAGTTTCTACTAAAAGAAGTTTTCAGTTATAATTAAGAAGGGTATTTTCAATGCTAAATTACTGGAAAGCCAAGTACAGTGGTATGAAACATGTTTCTGTAAAGGAAGGAAGCAAGCAAAAAAACCCCCAAACCTCTACTTTCACAAGCTCTTAAGACCCGAGATACTTTGTAGGAAATTTTCAGTTCACTTTTACTACAGGCAACAGTATCTTACTACTGCTCTTAGGTTAATAGACTTTGTCACATTCAAATGATGTAGCAAATAAGATCAATATAATGTGATAATAATTGAACCGCTAAGAGAGGTGGAGCTCTGCTGTTCAGTTCTTGCATAGCCCAGTCTTCTAATTAACCTCAACTGTTGCAATACCAGTTACTGCTCCCCAAGCAAAGTGTAACACATAATTCATTATGCTGATATTTAGTTGATAATTAATGAAGATGAATGGGGAAGTTTTGGTAGCTGACAGTGTTAGAAAGTTATACTTTAATTTGTCTTTTAAAGATACTGCTGTTTCTTTCTTGAGCATTCAAAAAATGTACACAGTTATCATAAACAAAGTGATCTTATTTAGCTTTTTACCAAGGGACAATCTGCTCACTCAAGTGACTAATCATTTTCAAAATATATCTATTTACCAGGGAGCATAATGGTGAACACAATTTAACTTCTCTGTTGACAGTATTTAGCCCCTGTTTTCTTTTTCAAGAGTTCTTTAATGTTTAAATTACACTTAGTAAGTTGGAACTATGCATTGCTGCAAGCACGTGCACTGAGTCTAATCCATTCCGTCTTTCTGTGTGAGTAGGCATGTTGAATATATACTTAACTTACTTCAGTATAGATTGGTACATGCTCTGCTGCAATTCATGTGCTTACACTGATTAGAAAACAAGAGAAAGTGAGTTAGGAGGTAAACTAGGTTTACTGGCTAAAGGCCCAGCTAAGAAGTCACTGTTGATTACTGGTTTTACTGCTTGTGTTTCATAACCATCTACAGCATGCAGAATCACAGTAAAAAATAATTCATAGAGCTGTCTGTGATAGTGCATAAACATGGACTTGTGCTTAACATTCAACTTGGCTGTAACCAATATCAATGAAACTAGCCCTGGCTCAAATGTAAATGTTGCATAAATCTTTAGAATGAGTTTTAAGAGGCAATCTCTGCCTGAATACATCCAGATCTCTTCCAGATTTGAACAGCAAGTTACTATGACTGACAGCAAGGTGTAGAGAAATGTAGTGAAAAGAAATAGTATTTTAAACAAAGGTTTAATTTTCCATAATTTCTGCTATATATTAAGTTGATGTGTTTCCACAAGTGAAAAAGACTCCCTGAAATACTTGAAGATGCCATTTTTCAAATGTCATAATTTCTATTTTATTGCCTGCTGCCTCTTGAGGTGTGTTAGAAGTGCCCAGTCTTTGAAACGTTGTCATAAAGAACATACCATTGAGAATGTTTCCATTTTGAGATGCAATGTGTGTTTATATAAGTAACAGCATAAATCACTGCAAGATTAAGAAAGAGATTGCAAATTATTTTGAAATAGAGAAATCATAATTTCAGAGCAGTGACACCAATGGCTGGGAAATTTTTCTTAAGTGCCACAACTGATAAAGTATGGGGGTTAAAGAGACGATATAAACAAAACTAAAATTTACTGTGGTAAAGTGGTAGCTTTTCATAAGTATATCCTTTTTCAGGCATGTTCATATTAAAAGCCTGAGATTGCACATTAAATGCCATAAAGAGGAGGGTAAGTTTTCTGTGACAGATCCAAATTCCCAGTGAGCATATGCGTTTATAAAGAAAGTAGGAAGAAAAGGGTGAACTCTTTCCAATAAACTGAAGAAATTTTACTCTTTTAGGTTTATGTAGATTAAGCCATGGATGGATTAATTTTTATTTATATTTTTAATCTAGAGATTGATGACATTGGTGTAAAATAACATTGATCACAGACTTGAGATTTATCTTAGCTAAAAGAAAAATAATTATTTGTGAATGTGGGATGTAGTTTTTGATGGTACTTTGAGAAGGTAAGTTACTAGAACTTTTTTGCCTGTTTGCACACAGGAATATTTTTTTAGCCTACTGCCAGGAGGAAGACATCATATGAGCATAGGCCTGAAAGTGTTGGAGGCACTAGTACAGATGCATCTGGGGGCTCACAACAGTATTTCTGTGACTGTTGTAATTCACCTCCCTGCCAGTCCCTAAAATTCAAGTCTGAGACAGCAGTTTATTATGAATGATTTCCAAGGCTGCTTCTTGGCAACACCAAGAAGAACTACCATTTTTGAATGCAGGTTAATAATGCTAATAACTTCTATTTTAAATATGTCTCATTAAAATGAGAAGTAAAATAGATTAAGATAATAATCAAAAATATCAAAATAATCCTAAACAACATGAGGAAAAAGAGAAGAGATGAAAAAGATGTTTCCCTTCAAATGCAAACAGGAGCTAAAATAAAATTATTTTAAAAGGAGCTTGTGGCTTGAATATGTCATGAAAAAATATCAAAATGACAACATTCATGGGAAAATATGGGTTTCATATGTTTCCAAATGCTGGCGGCGGGGGGGGTGGGGGGTGTGTGTAGGGTGTGTCATGTTGTTGAAATATTTCTTCTGATACCAAATTAGTACTGTTCATAAAACTTTTTCTTTTTTTTTTTTTTTTCTCCTTTCTTCCGAATGTTCCAGATTTAAGGACTGCATCTATTGTCTGTTGCCTATGAGATAGTTTGAGCCTCTAGGGTTTCATATATTTTTTCATATACAGAGGTGCAGCATTCTCTCTTGATATCACACAAGTTCTAATGTGCAAGGGTTAAATCTTTGTCATGTCCTTTTAGGGAAAGAAGCCTTATTAATGTCAAAGAAACCAATCAAGATTTCATTTGAAGTTCTTCATTGCACTTTATGCTTTTTCAGTTTCCCACTTAGCTTGATAAATTTCCTATTAGTCTACCTCAGAGAGAAATCATTTTTGTAGAAGGGCTTGGCAGATACAGAAATGTTAGGAAACTGTATTTTGAGTAGGTTTCGTATTGCTAGTTGACTAAGAAGCCTAAATATCAACACTGAGAGAAAAATACCTTTAAAAAAACCCAAACAAACAAAAACAAACAAAAAAAGCCCACCAAACAACAACAAAAAAAACCTAACCAAAACACAAACACCAAAATCCCAAACCCTAACCAACCAAATCAAACCCCCTCCAAATGTAATTTTTTTAAAGTGCTCTGGGCAAATACATCAGTTGAATTTTTCCCGAATCCTCTTAAAATGTTGCTAGGATGTTGGGTTTATTGAGTGATTCCGTATCTGTATTTTGAAACCAATTTTTTTTTATGTTGTCATAAAGAAATAGAACCCATCCTACAGGCTTTTCATTTAGCAGTAGACTGTACTATAGACAGTATTCAAAGACCAGAGAATAAGATCTATTAAACTGAGCATGTTAGCTTAAAAGAAATTCTGGCGAATGTTGAGAATGCCATAATTTAGTGCACTTATCCTACATTCTGCTTCAAGATGGACTTCTGCTAATCACTCTCAAATTATAAATTTTCCACCCTTTAGAAAAGGGTTTAGATAGCCTGCCTTTGGTTCCCCCAATTTGCATACCTCTCTCTTCCTTTAAGCAGTATCTGCAAAACTCAGTGTTGTGTAAAATGTTTCAACTTCAAATTTTATAATCCTGCATATGGAATATTGAACATCACAGAAGACTAAAGCAGTAGTGAAGAATTTGTGTGGGTAGAAGAATATCTTGGACCTGGGGATCTAATGGCAACACTCTAATCTTTAAATATATTATCCTGAATATGGTTAAATGTTTTTCTCAAATGTCCCATATTTTTAACACTAACTCTATCATATAACATATTTCAAAAAGTTCTTTTCCAGATCCTTCCAAAAGAGTCTTCTTTGAAGTCTTAAGATTTCTTTTGGTATGTTAATGGGAAAAGGACAGTTACCATGCTGCATACTATTTCTTTTGAAAAGATTGAGGTTTTTATTCTCTCATTCCAAATCTGAATCTTAATTATAATGAAAGATACAGTTCAGTTTCTCTTACAGATGACACATTGAAAAGCATCCCATAGCCATCATTAATGATCTCCCTTTGGAAGTCCTATGTTCTGTAACATTCTTGTAAGAATACAGACTACTGACGTAATTTATAACCGTAATATTAAACCTTTATCTGTATGTAGGACACAGCACTTGACATTATTTTTAAAAATACTCTTAAAGAAGCTGCCAAAATTGGAAAGCTGCCAAATTATGCACACAAAATAATAATTACTACCTTAGAATACATAGAATGGTTTTTACTTGTTGAGTTTTTATTCATTTTAGAGGGATTTTCTATCACAGATGGATTTTATGCAGTGATTCTCAAAGACAGTAAACTGGCAGATAAAATTGAGTGTAGATGAATGTGATCTAGGTGATCCTGCTCTGGAAGAAGCATTGGACTAGATGATCTTTCGAGGTCCCTTCCAACCTCTAACATTCTGTGAGGTGGTGCATGTGGAGGAAAAAATAAACTTTATGTCTAAATGGATAGGTGGTGAGCTTACCATTGCCCGTCAGAAATAAAAAACCTGGGGCTGATAAACCTGTGAAACTCCTTACTAAAGGGTGTTGTAAGTGCAAAGAGTTCTGCATGAGTTCAGAGGGACAGGCTGGGCAAGCACTTAGAGACTCCCAGTAGATTTGTTTTCCAACTAGTTTAACTGTGGTATACACAAGAAATCTTCTGAGATGAAAAGTAGTGGCTAGGAAAGTGTTAGGGGAAAATTTTTTATATGCTTGTCCTGCTTCTCTTCATTGGACATACGCTAATAGCAGCTGCTGAAGACAGGAGGCTGTTCTAGATGGATCCCTTATTCTGAACCAGCACAATCATTCTTACATTTTTATATTGAAATAAACTTCTCAGCAATTTGGATAGCATTACTACTTCAAAGGATTGTAGAATGTTGCAGTTTAATAGTTGTAACACCTGCCTCTTCCTAAATAGTGTTTTCAACTAAGTCATCTCTTCTGAGCCCCCTTCTCCAATCACCAGTTTCAAACAGGCAGTTTACATGGAGTTATAAATCAAATATGAAGTCAGTGGGAACATTATTTTCTGACATTTTCAGCCTATTAATAAGAGTCATTGGATGTGCTTTTTTTAGTATCTTGGTTTTGTTAGGCTTCATATGTGGAATAGCCTTGGAATACCTTTTTTTTTTTTTTTTTTTTTTTTTTTTTTTTTTTTTTTTTGTCCCTGTAGTGAAAATAATGTGCTTGCTCTGTTGTCATGGTGTTGTCTATGAGTATGAATAATTATGTTTGAAGACATAATGCAAATCCACAAGACTAGCCTTAAGTCTAAATACTTTCCAACCCCCTCAGGCAATTATAGTCTTTAATGTCCTGAAAGGGGATTAGAAATTTACTGATGGAAGAAAAGATGTACGTAACAGCTAGGGCAGGGATAACTTGGGAGGTGGAGTCATCCTATAACTAGAAGTATCAATACAGGATCATTCATATGAAGATAATAAAACATATAATGAAAGCGCCTGTAGTTTTGGATCCACTTCATAGATTTATTTGTGGCTGTTAAGTGGAATATGCAACCTAGGAATAAAAATGAGAGTGTCATTTTTTCAGTGAATGAGGTTGTCAGGAGAAGTATGCATATGCTTTTGGATGAGTGCAGTAAGAGTATGTAATTTAAATTTTAGTGTAATGAATGGTAATATCTTCAAAACTGGCATAACCACATGTTCTTATTTAACAAACAGTCTGCAAGGGCTGTCTTGAATGTGAACTTGTATTAACAAAAAATAGTTTCCCCATTTAGTAGTTTAATCTTTGAATTCTGTAAGAACATTAGAGATAGAGGATGACCAATTTGATGCCATGTTTGGATATAAAATAAATGAACAACCTGGAAAATGGCAGTAATATGTTGCTTTGGATATATGTGGGCACTGAATTATGTGCTAGAAGCATTTCAATCTTCAGCTGATTATTCTTTGTGATTGGCTGTGATACAGCCAAGTAGAAATGAGAGAACTGATAACTAGCCCTATGAAAACCACTAAACCATGTCCCTAAGCACAACATATACCCAGGTCTTACACACCTCTAAAGATGGTGACTCCACCACCTCCCTGGGCAGGCTATTCCAATGCCTCACAACTATTTCAGTAATGAAATTCTTCCTAATATTCAGCCTGAACCTCCCCCTGATTCAACTTTCAGGCCATTTCCTCTTGTTTTATTGCCTGTTACTAGGGAGAACAGACCAACTCCCACCTCACTACAGCTACCCTTCAGGTAGTTGTACAGAGCGATAAGGTCTCCCCTCAGCTTTTTTTTCTCAAGGCTAAACAGATCCTTCAACCTTTCCTCATAAGAGACATGCTCCAAACCCTGTACTAGCTTGGTAGGTGCCTCTGTACCCTCTCCAGCACCTCTATGTCATTCTGGTAGAGAGGGGCCCAAAACTGGACACAGTATTTGAGATGCGGTCTCACCAAAGCTCTGTACAGGAGAATGATCACCTCCCTGCTCCTGCTGACTATGCTATTCCTGATAGAGGCCAGGATGCTGTTGGCCTTCTTGGCCACATGGGCACACTGCTGACTCCTGTTCAGCCGGCTCTCAATCAACACCCCCAGGTCCTTCTCTGCCTTGAAGCTCTCCAGCCACTCCTCCCCAAGCCTGTAGCGCTGCTGGGTGGTGTTGTGGCCCAAGTGCAGTACCCAGCATTTGGCCTTATTGAAACTCAGGGAATTGGCCTTGGCCCAACGATCCAGCCTATCTAAATCCCTCTGTAAAGTTCATTTTTAATCAAGTAAAGTACATATAGTAATTGCTAACATTGATGATTTAGATTATCCTGGGTTATGGAAAAGTTATGATTTTTATATTTATAAAGATATTTATTCAACATGTGTAAGAACACCCATTTTTAAACAACCCCAACCCCCCTTTTAAACAACCTTTCTTCATTTTTCTCTTAAAATTTTAAATATGCTTAGATTCAAAATTTTTCATGTCAGGTATAATCAGTTGAATTCATTAGCAAGAATGCGCCATGAATCTTTGACTGTGAATTCTGTACAACTTTATATAGAAAACAGGTATGAAATTAATTATTGTAAATGTTAGTTCAATGTTTATATGTGTTTAGTCAGTTACACCAAAATACGATATTTTTTCTAGACAAATATTAAACACCTGCTCTTGAATTTCTGTACTGCAGCATAACACAGCTTTTGTAAACTTCTATTATCAGTTCATGAAAGGAATTATAAGAGAAATCTAAGGAATTGTCTTCATGCATGGATTTAATTCAAATTGATTTAAACTGCTACACTTCAGAAGAATCAGAACCGAAGTGACCTTATTTTAATTTAGCGTAATTCTTTTCTCAAAGAAATTGTACCAAATAGTTTATTTTGATTTGGAATGAAAGAGTCTCAAGAAAGACTGAATCAAATTTAACTATTCCACCTTACTGGTTAATTAAATATTTAACTTTTCTTGAATAGCCTGTGTGGACAGCTCCTCAGGATCCCTGGAAAGGCAGCAGGGCTTTTTTGTGAGGATAAGATTTTTAATTTTTTCAATGACTTTTTAACTTTTGAAATTGCAACCAAACAAAGAAAATTAGATGCAAATTAATGCCAAAGAGAAGGAAAAATATAAGACTTTAAGAAAAACCTACCTGAAGTAAAACAGTTGCACATGTCCAGGAGAGTGAGGAGAGAAAATAGAGAAAAAGAAGATTGGGAGTGACACTGGTATGTAAAAATGTGCAAGTATGCACAGACATACTGCTATATCTTTGTTACTGTGTACCAGATTAATCCTTGGTATAGAGCAAATCTGTACCAACTAAAGAGTTTGGACCAAGGGAAATTGTTAGGGGACAGCATGTTGCCATGTCTTAACTCTCAGCACTCTGAAGCTGTAAGACTGAAGGCAAAATTGTCAAACTCATGATTTTTCTAAAAGATACTGTACAAATATTCCTTCAAAAACGGACTGGTTTTTGACCATGCAGTGTCACAGCAGTAACAAAAACCCAGTTCAGGGAAGAGACTGAAATGCTGTTGATGGCTGACAGTAACTGCTCCTTTTCAGTTCGATGCATCAGTTACCCTGGCAGCTGGTTTCTGGAAATTTTATGGCAATTCAGGCTCTCTCCCTCTTGCTGCACACAGGTGAATGGAAGTGCTGCAACATACCCCATGCCCATGTTCACAGTCCTCTGAAACTTTAATAGTAAGTGACAGATGTGAATGGAAACAGCAGGACATTCCTTCCCCCTTGAAGACTTACAAGATGAAGTGCTTGAAGCTCCTCAAATAACCAATGTGTTCTATTGTGAGAAGCTAACTGAATTGTATGTATTGCTTACAGGAAGTTCTGGACTGATCTATTAAATTACTTACCTGTTGTCTGTACAGTGTCATACTGTGTCAGTAATTGAAATGTCATCCTGTTGAGACAGTGTAGAGATAAGGGCAGTTCTTTCATGACTTGTCTACTGAAATATTTTTATCAATCAAGTCATACCATATAGCAACATATGTTCATTTTCATCTGGGAGAAAACTGTCTTCCAAAAAGTGACAGAATTATCCTAAATTTTCATCCTGATACTCTAAGTAGGCAAATTATGTGCTCCCCCTGCCTTGTTGTTGGTTTTTTTATTTGTTTATTTTCTTTTATTTTTTTTTTTTTTAATACTATGAATAATAATTTATCTTCTATCTTAACCAGGTATAGCTCATTAGGAAAGAGAAAAGGAAAATACCATGTAATATTAAAAAATTGATTCTCTTGAATTTTCTGTAATTTTTGTTGACTCTTCAGTATAAGAAGGACATTTATTTAAATACATGTATTTAAGCATGTCTTAGCTGTATTTCTGCTGATCAAAGTGAGTAAGTTTAGGTTTGAGGAAATTTAGAATTTCTATTACAGTTTACCCGTAAGATAAACAGGTCCTGTCTCATTGCGTGTAGGAGCATATGAACAAAAACTAAACTTGCTCTAGACATTTTTCCAAGCAATGTGATATTTTAGCTTATATTCTGTACTAGAGTTTTGGTAGGGTTTTGGGGGGTTTTTTGGTGGGTAGCTTGTTGTTGTTGTTGTTGTTGTTTTGGTTTGGTTTGAGGTTTTTTTGTGTGGTTTGTGTGTGTGTGGTTTTTTTAGGTGTTTGGTTTTTTTGCGGCGGGGGCTTTGTTTTGTGGGTTTGGGGTTTTTTTTTTTTGGGGGGGGGGGGAGGGGGGGGGGTGTGGGGGGTTTTTTTTTGTTAATTACATCTAAAACCAGAG
>JANHGN010021666.1:0-21305 GCA_024605025.1 Megaceryle maxima | reverse complement strand
GGGGGGCGGGGGGGGGAAGGAGGAGGGTGTTGGTGGTTTTCTTTTAGTTAATTACATCAAATACCAGATCTGGAGTCCCAAAGTAGTATTGCAACATATTAAAATATCACCAAAGTGTACACCTGGAGATGAGGCATTCCACACTTGAATAGAGTAAGGCAGTGGGACACTACTACCCGTATACCTACCTTGAGGTGCATTGGCCAACTTTGAAGTCTGAGAGGGCAAAGGCTAAGAGGCAGAAATGGTTGCACCCCAGTAAATCAAAAACATGATGTACAGATTGTGGGATGCCTGCAGATCTGGGAGCTGTGAGAGGGGATGTGCAATGTTGGGGTTTAGCAAGCTGGGCTACAGAGGGGCTAAATTTGAAGGGAAAATGTCTTCAAATTTCTAATTGTTTCTAGAGGGCATGAGAAAGGGGATGACTAATTGAATATATCATTAATATAGCCTGCTTCGCATTTCTGCCCAGTTATGTGCTGAAGCAGGATGGAAGACTGACATTGCATTTACAGCTCCCTGCAGATTGAACATGGTTTAGGAAGCACTGCTGGGGGTTGGTAGTTAAGAGGCTAAGTAATCCTCAGCTTACATTTTTATAGATTAGCTGTGTCATATCTAGCCAGTTAAACATCACTTACTTTGTCTCTTTACAATGGGATAGCCTTGAACTAGCAAATCTGATACTATATATTAAGATTTAAAATTATTTTTCTTGAGGTTCACAGTGTTTTTATCAGATAGTGTAGGCACCTGTTTACATACAGTTCAGTGCTTTGTCTTTTGCTACTGTCTACTAAGTCCTTTTTAGTCTAGAGAATTAAGGATGTCCTAGTACTTAAAAATATACAACCCTCCTGTTTTAACAGTTCTGTATGCTTGCTCTTCAATCCTTTAATTCTTTTGTAATCACTCTAAATGTTTTGGTTTGTGTGGTTTGTTGGTTTGTTTGTTTTGTTTTGTTTTGTTTTTAAGTGCTGCCAAGTTAATGTTTTCATATGAATAAGAAGAATATGCTTCCATTTTTCAGTCATTGTAGTTTGTAGTGAGTTTGGCTCCCAGTGGTGTGAGACTGTCTTCCTGCCTGGCTCATGTTAAAATGCTATGTTGTTTCACCTGCATGCTGTCTTCATCACTTCCTCCCCCAGTCACTGTATGATACTTCTGCAGTCCTTGCACTAACCCTTCACTGAATATCAGAAACATATTTTGGTAGCTTCATTATTCATCCTATTTTTCTAAAATCTTATGAATGTGTTGAACATTAGGAGCTTCAGTGTTGACCCCAGATGGACTCCTCCATCGTAACATTCCTCTGCTGTGAAGTCTGACCAGTTATTTCTACTTTATTTCATGCCTTTTTCTTTTGACTTTTTTTTTTTTTTTTAATCTATCTGTTACTCTTGCTTAATTCATCTTTTTGTTTTGTTGTTACCTTTTGAAGAGTTGCAGCTAAGAGAGAGCAGCATGAAACTAACACGTTAAAGACTGTCTGTCTCCTTAAAGTACTGAATCCAAATTAGTAAGTCATACACATCCAGAAGAGAACTGATGCCATGAGGCCTGCCTTGAGAGGTCAGTGTTCCTTGTCATCCAGTCTGCAATGTGCCACTCACTTGTTTATATTAATTTAAAGCTCTTGATTTTTTTTTTTAACCTTTTCTCTTTGCTTTTTACCAGAATTACAAAGTATTAAAAAATATTACCAAGTCAGAACACATCTATGTAAGCCACTGCTAGTGTCTTCTAAACAAATTATGAGGAAGATATGAATCTCTTGGACCAATGCTTTGGGAGACATAATAATGTCTTGCAAATATTATTCCATGGATTTTACTGACAATCATAAAGATCTGTCATTCTAAAACAAGGCAGAGTTGACTAGCTAGGATGCAAAACTATGATTTAAGAATTTTGTTCTACCATCAACTCCCTGAAAAGGACAAGTGATTTTAGCCCATGGATAAGTACATTGTCACTCTTGTGCCTACATTCTGCTGAAATTTAAGAAAACATCGATAAAACTGCTGGCTGTACTTTGATCCTTTGCAGTCCTGGAGCAGAAGTCATTCTGGTAGAATTAAATAGCTTGGTATCTGTCTTATGATGTAGGATTAAAGACTTAGCATCCCAGTACTGGATTCCTGAAAAGTCCAATCAAGAAAATATGTCAGAGGCATACAAATGTGTAAGTGCAGTAGCACATGACTCAATACAAAGCAAAGTTGCCAGGACAACTCTCTTTCAGAAGTGAATGATAATCTACTTGTAATTTAACTCTGTAGAAGTCACAGCTTTCCTTATCCCAGCCAGTGGCTGGAATGCCTCTTCTCAGAAGGTGACCTTCGACATAGACTCTTCTTTTTCCTCTGCAGTTTGTTAACCTTCTCTTCCCTTAGACGTGTTGTATGACATCCCATCTTCTAGTGACATAAAAAAAACCTTATTGAGGCTACTAAATATTCATCACATTTAATTTGGTTGGTCCCCCCCCACACACACACCTCACTGCCTCCCCAGGCTGAGAGCAGTAGCAGCTGGAAATTTAGTGCTTAAATTACATGACAAACTATGATAAATTTCCAGGCATAGAATTGTACTAACTGCTAAAGTAAACTACTCATTTTTATTTCAGTCTGTTGTAAAAAATGCAATCAAACATCCTGAGTCCCAGATGGATGTTTTGGAAATTTAATTTGTTTCACTCTGTACTATGTAAAAAAAAACCCAGCCAAACATTCAAGAAGGAAAAATGGAATTGCATGCCCTAAAAGTGAGTTTTCTTTTTAAACTTCTACTTAGGTCATTGTTTTTAGTGAGGTGGGGTTTTTATTTTTAATTTAAAATACTATTTTGAACAATTCCATTGTAGTGCATCATAATTTGAAAAACAAATTGCAGGAAAAAATGAGAATGTGAATAATTCTGTCCTTTCCTTAAGACTTCTAACTGTAGACCTGATAGTAAACTGAGAGGTGTTTGTTGTGTTGTTTTGGTTTGGTTTTTTTTTAATTTTATAGTGCTGCTAACAAAAGGGCATCTACCCCTCAGGCTAATGTCTTCCAGTACTCCTTTGGTTTCCACTTGGTTACATATGTCCTTAACTTTTGTACTGCAGATTAGGATTCCAGAAAGAAAAGGTACTTTGGCTTTGTAGGTACAGGGGAAGAGGTGAACTTCATGGGCCCTAACTCAAGATCAGCATTTTGATGTTTCCCTTTCTATAGATGGGCAGTACAAAATTGCAGTAGGAAAAAGTTGCAGGGGAATATTTCAACCTACAAAGGCTTTTTTGTATATTTCTCAGAATCCTTAGGAAAATGTGATTATGGCCTTGGTTTCTGGCCTGGATTGTAGCCTGGAGAAGAGAAGGCTTCAGGGAGACCTTACTGGGGCCTTCCAGTACTTAAAGAATGCCTATAGGAAAGATGAAGATGATCTGTTTGGCAGGGCTTGTTGTCAAGGTGTAATGGTTTTAAACTAAAAGACAATAGATTTAGACTACATATAAGGAAGAATTATTTTACAATGAGGGTGGTGAAACACTGGAATGTGTTGCCCACAGAGTTAGTAGGAAGCTCCATCCCTGGAAATGTTCAAGGTCAGCTTGGATAAGGCTCTGAGCAACCTGATCTAGTTAAAGATGCCTTGTTCACTGCAGCGGGGTTGGACTAGATGACCTTTAAAGGTCCTTTCCAACCTAGAGCATTCTATGATTCTGTTGTGGTTGGTTTTGTTTTGTTTTTTTTTTTTCTCCTGTGTCAAGCTATGGAGTGACATTGAGGTGACACGTTGCTCTAATTAGCAAGCACCAAGTAAGAGAAATGTTTCTGAAAAAAAAAAAAAAAAGAAAGAATAGGTCACCAAATGGATGTCACTTACTGATACAAAGGCATGTAAGCTGTCAAAGCTGGTGATCATTTTTCTGTGTGATGTCTCTTACAATATACAACAAAGGTTTGTTCTCAGAAACTGTGAGTCTTAATATTATAGAAAAAGTGGTTCAGTGGTAGAAAATGGTGTAACTTAATTTTCATTTTTTTTCTTAGCTTACAAAATTAAAAGTTTATTTTCTCTTGTGCTAATTTGTTTCTGCCTTTATTAGGTAAATCTATATTAGGAAAAAATGTAAGGAATTCAATAAAGTTCAGAGTGGGAAAAATGCAGAGTGTGTTTTAAGGCATACTTAGAATATGGCACTGGAAGTGTCTCCATGTTATAGGCCATGGAATTTTGTGATTACTGATGGGAAACCTCAGGACTGGAGTTTCTTTAATTATCTCATGAATTTCTCAAACTCTTTTATTGAGGTTTTGTTCCAATATATATTGGATTTTCCACTCTAAGTCAATGGGAGGAGGAAAATTAGATGCAAGGATTTTGTAGCTGCTCTTTATATTCTAGAGATATCAAATACGTAATAAATATCTCAAGTATATATTTCATTTCTGCAAGTCCTGTGTAGTGCTGTCTCTACCCCCAAAAGCTTATTTCCCCGTGCTAGACCTCCAACCCCTAGTTACTGCTCAGTTAACAAGTAGAACTCAACTAAGAATCTTCTAAAAAAAAAAAAATCAGAGGAAAAGTTTCAGAGTATATCTATGCAGCCTGTTTTCACAATGGACTTAAAGACTCTGCTGAGGTATTGAGTGTTGTAGAAAGATATTAATCTGTTTCATCAAAAAGATGTACTTTCTTAAAGAGAGTTTAGTTTTGGCATTGTTTGTTTGATTTTTTTTTTTTAATATTAAAATAGAAATTACATATTTGGTCCTTCACCCTTCTGCCCTTTGCTTCTGGGTAGTTTAGCTTCAGTAGCTCTCTGCAATACTCATTCTAGAGCAGTCTCTTATCTAAAAAGCTCTTAATATTTCTTACTTTTTTGTTTTCTTGCCCTTGCAATGCAAGCAGTTACTTGACTAAGTAGAATGTTTGCTTTGCCTTCTAATAAAACAATGGCTATTTTTGTGTCTTTCCAGTTTATTAGTTACACTAAGTTCACATATTCTTTAGCTAGCCTTTCTTCTTATTCTTACAGGCTTGTAAAACTCCAACCACTTAAAATAAATCTCTTGTTTGCTTTCAGGTTAATGTTCCAAGTAATACTGTTCAATAGTCTGGGGTGGAATGACAATCATGCAGTGACGCTCTTGTTAGAATCTTGCAGAATTAATTTACAAAGCAATTTGGACATAACACTGATGAAAGATGGTGTGTATGAAGCGTTAGCTTGGTCAGTTTATGGTGGTTTATTGTAAAGGGCGCTAAAATTGCTAATTTTATTACCTTTTTTTTTGTCTGCTGCTGTTCAGTTTTGGCTTACAGGCTTTTCAATTTAATGCTTGTAGTGAACAGAGACTGGACTGCAAGGTTTAAGCAAATTATTTATTTGAACTCACAGGTTTAACTGTAAGGCTCAAGCAAACCAACTATTTGAAGTCTAATATATCACTAATATAGGTATTTATGGATACAGTGGAAGAATGCACTATGACAACTTAGCAAGAATACAATATAAAAAATATAAATAATACAATATAAAAAAATTATAAAGAATGCTAAATACTATATGTGTTAGTTATTCATCCACATTTGCAAACTTACAGCATGCTAAATATTCACTTACCACTCCAAGTAAGGGTTCTCAATCTTAGAAGTCACCTTGGCTGATGTCCTGACCTAGGGGGAAGGGTCTCTATACAGATGAGTGTTGGAAAGGCCACTTCCAAAACCTAAGCTAAACCTTAACACTTTCACCCCCTAGTTTATGTGACTGATTATACAGTTTGAATACACAAGGTTGTGGCTGAAACACCACAGGTGGTTGTGACACAAAAGTTGTCAGCTGAAACCTCCACTGAAGCCCTCCAGGCTCTCCTTATTGTACTTTTCTCAGGAAGTTGAGTAGTGGTTTGGATCAAGACTCAGGACATACCATTTGTTGAGGCACTGCAAGGCTCAGCGCAGGTTTTGGTTCTTCCTGTGATGCAGCATTGCCCTGCTTGGCCTGGGGCTTGTGGACAACTCAAGGCTGAGCCATCTACAGAGCTCCCCAGGTGTCTCTGCATAGATAGGGCCATAGGCAAATCAAGGCTGAGTTGCCTGCACAACCTTCTGTGAGTTGCCTGTGTGCACCAGATGATACTGAAACTTGCTTATGAACTATGAGTCAGAAAGATCCATACAATGCCGAGCATGCGTTTCTGCTTCAGGACCTGTTTTCTGTATTTTCATATTTAGTACAAAGAGCATTTTCATTCTGACAGCTCAATTGTGAACTAAGGAACATTTTTTCCTTTACAGAATTTTATTTAGGGACTTCTACTGGTCTTTATCTTAAATCACAGTCTGATCTCTGCTCAGAATTTATTTAATACTTCAAATTTATGAAATTAACTCTTGTTAGAGAGGCACAGACAGACAAGTTGGTTACTTATTTATGCCCTTGTTTAGTACTTATAGGATATGCTTTTCTTTGATAAAATCTTACAGCCCCTCATAGTAAGTGCTATTTTGAAATTTTTCTGAGCCAAGCAGCCTTACAGTAGCCTCCTCCATTCTGCCTTTTGAGTAATGTGTACTGGGTAATTGGATGCTCTGTAGAAGATGGTTCCCGGTGGTTATGTCAAATTCCTCAAAGATTGGCTAGCTTTTTGTCCCTTAACTTACAAGCCATCCTCATTTACCTTTCTGAAAAGCCTGGTGTAAACAACTGATCTTCTTGTGAATGCTTTGAAAGTCAACAGGCTTGGGCTTTTTGCCAGTTTTTAATTGAGGCTGATTATTCCTCTGAGGTTTGGGTAAGGGAACTTGCTTCTTTCTTGATAAAAAAAGATAGAGAGAATGCATTAGGACTTCTAGAAGCTTTCAAAGCAGAAAGGTCGATAAAAGTGCTTTGGCAGTGGCTGTCCTGTCAAGCCAACTGTATAAGGAAAACTACATGAGAGGTGTTAAGGCAGAAGAGCATCCATACAGGATGGGAAACACCTCTGACAGTTTTAAGTAAATTTAAGTAAACTGTCACACAGAATCATATTCCTACTGCCACCTGAAACAGGAATTTATTTTTGCATCATATTTCTGTTTGAAAATTTCAGAGAATAAATGCTGCCAGAATAAATGCCCGTATGCATGTCTAGCTTCGTTGACTTCATATAGTCTGTTCTACTGACTCTAGGAAATAGAGAGACCCTATTACATTTAACAGCATCTCAGGGAAGGTGTCATGTTGTCCTGAATGTGATAAAATATAAGCTATTCCCGCCTCTGTCAAGAAATTGTTGTCTGTAGCTTAGCTCAGCAACAAGAAAACTCTAGGATTCTGCTGTCTTGAGGACTCTTACTGTCCTTGCTGTTGTGAGATCCTTAGTATTAATAAAATTTTTTTAACATGGATATAATGCTTTTCTTACAAAACTGGCTAACCCTATGCAGAAACATAACATAGCAAGACAACCATTGTCACATAAAATTGAATATGGGACTCCGCAGAATTAGCTTTCCAATCATGTAAGACTGTGGGATTTAAGGCAATAAATTAAAACTGGGAACTATTTCCAAGCAATTTTCTATAATAAAGCAGAATAGTGTAAATCCACAGAAAAGGTGCTGAAGTTTCTGTGACCTGCTCATGAGTATTGCTGTTTAATAATGTTATTATTTAATTGGCTTATTATTTAACTAGCATTTTATTTTGAGATTATTTTTTGCATGGAATTATCTTTTAACAGTTGATTTACACAATCTAAATGATAAATCTACAATAAACTACAATATTTCTATTTGCTTAGTGTTTAAACAGTGTTTCCTGAATGAAGGATTCCCTGGGAAAATCCAGAAGAATTCTCAGGGTTTTTTTTTTTTTTCCACAATTTTTCAAAATTTCTGCTGAATTAGGACTTTTAAGTAGTTCTAATGCTACTTACTTTAGACAAAATTTTCTTTTTTTAATAAAGCAGCCACCTTAATTTGTCAAGATGTCTCCCACACTCTATGAACTCTGCGGAGGATATTCTAGCTAATGAGGGCACCATTTGAAGCAGTCAGTTAATTGAATAGATGTTGTGGTCATTTCTATATGGTGAGCTGTACATCTGTTCCCAAAATGATAGCAATGTGTCATTCTGAGAATAACCTGAATTAGGACATCCTTTTTTACTTTGAGGTTACTGTTCCTTTTTCAAAATTTTGGTTCACTTACATACTTTTTCCTCCCATAAATCTTTGCTTGCCTTATGCTATTTGGATCTGTTTGCCTGCTTAGCCTTCCAAACTAATATATACATTCATCAACAGTGCTGCAGGGTAACTTAACTACATTTATAAGTCATGACATTGGTTCTGGTTGCACAATATAGTTTTAAAATAACTCAGACTTTGACTATCACTCTTGTAAAGCCACACAAGATACTTTTGAATGGATTGGTACAGAATTTCTTCAGTCTGAGCCATCAAAACACAATGGTGTAAAAACAAGCATAGAATAGAGATTTGAGACAGCTGGTGGTACTTAGTTCAAGTGTAACTTCACATTTAGCTAGTACAGTAAAAAACCCCCCACAATTATCCTGTATTATTTTATTTCTTAGAACTGTGTCTGTCATTATCCCTGTTTTCTTAGGAATGTTGTACTACTTGATAAGGAGTATTATGGTGTCTTTAAGTTGGGTGTCAAAATATTTTAAATATTTTTGACATTAAATTACGTGGTAATGACCATAGGCTTTATGGCATAATATCTTGCTAGTGATGTTTACTTATTTCTCACTTAAGATCTAGAGAGAGCAAGGATTGCAGGAAAATGTCTGGAAGCATTTATCTGCTAGCCAGAAAACACAATTTCTTACCTATTTTAAGAAAAGAAAATAAAATCTTTCTTTGAGAAATAGACTTTTGAGTATCCTAGGCAATAATTTTCAGTTTGAGCATATGTTACAAAATGCATCACAATAATTTCAACCACAATCTGCAAACACAAGCCTAAGATAAGTATACTATGTCATAAGGTAAAATTTTCAAGCTTGACAAAGATGATGAATGGGACATAATGAAAAAGTTTGAAAAAAAATTATGAAGAGGGTCCTGAAGCTCAAGGTTTGTAAGTAAATAGTATTACTTTCAAAGTGTAAAAATAGGAATTATCTGCCAAGGAGAACAGATCACTTTTCGTGTTGACCTGAAAACTATTAGGGAACTGTGAAAGAAGAATATCTGGCTTGTTTTGGAGAGACAGAGAAGGACAACAGATTTTCAGAAGCATGGGGGAACAGTGAGGCTAATAAAATCTGATAGCAAAAAGCACAAGTAAGTGGATGATAGCATATAATCCCTAGGAGAGTCTCTAAATATAATGTGCTTGTTGCAGTATTTTTTTTTTTAAGCAGAAAGAAAATTAAAAGGTAGGAATTGTTTTAGTTATGAATGAACAGATGTCCTATGCATTTTCATTAGACTGCAGTGAAGGAACATTCACGATAACAAGGGTTTATTAATTAAAACAGAACATTTTGTTCCCGCCCTGAAGTTATATGAGGAGATCTTATCAGAAGAAATGTGTCATTCAAGAATATAGTTAGAAAGTACACAGAGATGCTTGCTACTGTTAGTCAATCTTGTCTGTGCTGAGTTCAGTTGGATTAAAATGTGTGTTTCTCAGGTGCAGGGGAAAGAAACTTCTTTAAAGAAGACTGTTACTTAATTTTCAGAGTTTTCCTTCCCTTAATTACTACCCATGGTTGCTTTGATGAGGGACACAGAGAAGATAGCTCTCTCTTTCTAACTGTAGTTATATATAGTCTTTAATTTTCAACCTTGTCTGATTTTCTCTTAATTAATCTTTAATAGAAAATTAATTTTGCATCTTATGTGCCTACATTCTTCTCTGCAGAGCCTTTATTTTAAAATATACACCACAAAGCACAGTGAATGAATAGCTCAGTAATGTGGGCTAATACTGTTTTCGGTCATTTAAATTTTCCTCTATAGTCTCATTTGTACTATGCAAAATAGGGCAGGAAGACTATACATCATGAAGATAAACCTGTCAGAGCAACTCAAATATATCCTTTCAGGGGGAAAAAAACTCCTGCTATTAAAGTAACAGATATGAAAAACCCTGTAAAGTGGTTTTACAGAAATTGCTACAATTTAGTCAGGCCTTGTTTATCTGTATTTAGACTATTTCTATATAGCTGTAGCTTGTATGTAATGAAATTTGGTTTGTGGGGTTTTTATATTTCCCCCCCCCCACTTTAAGGATTCTAGTTTTACTCTTTTGCTGGTGAATGGGAGTACTGTCAGAGACTAGCAGTTCAACTTTGTTTTCTTGGACCTTGTATTGCCCTATATTAATAAATGACACAGCACAATCAAATAACTATCTTCATTTGTTTCTCCTTAAAGAAGTTAAATTAAATAATAGTATGTAAATATCAGGCAGTGTGTTAAGTTTATATTGTCCAGCAATTTCTTATGGAGTGAATTATTTAACTTCTTGTTCTTCTGAGCTTAACCATCTTTTTCAAACTTACATGCACTAGGTATAATAGTGCAATAGAATCTGTATATTCTGGGCTTTGAAGTTTTTCTCTTCCTTTCATCAATGGCTGCCACTTGGCATAAGAAAACTGGAAACATCTTTGCATTTTTACATGCAGTTGTTCTGTGGTCAACTTTACTTTGCTTGAGAAGGGAGGGTGATCAACTTGCAGCATGTTGATTACAGATTCACGTTTTGTGGTCAGCAAGTGCTTTTGTGGCTGGAGTTACGTGCTTCACTGATGTTCTAGCAGATAAGTCATGGCAGGCTTTTTGCTCACACAGCATGTAAGATCAAAATCCAGATATACATGGGTATGCATGCACATGCTAACACAAATCCTATCATAATATATATTAGCATTTTATGTCTATAAATGACAAATTATCTTTTTTTTCCCTTTCATTCAGTTATCGCTTGAACAGCTAATTGCTAACAATATAATTCTTATACTATACTCCCTTTTACCTTTTGTCTGCTGAGATTGGAGGAAGAGTTCTGGAAGACTCACAAAACCAGTAATTACCAGTAACCTAAGAGACTTCTGTGTAGGATTTGGTTAGTTGGTTTTAGGTATTGTATATATTTATTTTTTTTAATGCACTATGGCTCTTTGTCCTTTCTAACCTTTTCCTAGAAAAACATGAGGAACTATCCTTCTCATTTTTTCCTCTAGGATGTTTGCTTTAATTGAAAAGGAAAAAGAAGCCTGAGGATCAACTGAGGCAATATTTATATTTTGGCCTTTCTGATGTTTAGTTGGTTAGCAGAGAAAGACCTACAGAATTCATCCTGTCTTTTGAGCTTTTGAGGTAAGATTACTGAGCACATTATTCTTGCAATATAAATATAAAAGACAATATAAAACATTGTTTTATACATTCTTTACTAGTTTGACTGCTGAATCTGAGTCATGCTGCAATAGGGAACATGTGCATGTCTGTCTCTAGGGCCATACAGACAGATACAACATTTTATACATTGAACACTTTTTTCTGGTAAAATAATCTGGCACAGATGCTGTAACAGAAAATATTCTATGAAATGACTTCTTGAATTCTTTTCTCACATTTAACAGCTGTTTTGGCAGCAATACTGATTTCTCCTCACTAGAACTCCCAGAAAGCTCTGTTAAGAGGAATAGAAACAATGTGCAATACCCGTTAGGATAAGAATCACTTCACAAAAGTTGAAATGACAGCATCTGCTAGATGAATGCCTGCAAAAGAAGAAAACTGCAGAACTCCCTTGAGCCAATTTTGATTGGGAAATGTAGATTAGTTTTGCATGAATGGACTTCTTTTTCAAACTAGAAAGTTGTTTTTTCTGTATGGAAATTGCAAGTGTCACTGAGGATTATTCAGATCTACCAAGTCTAAGATAATAGTGTTAATGATCACATTTTTTAAATCCTCTGATAATTTCAGTCATTTCTCAAGAGCATTTAACATTTCATAGACTTGCGTTGCATGCTTCTGAGTAATATTAAAAGCTACATCTATAGGAATGAGGCACTGTGGCCAAGTTTTTACCTCCGAGGAGAGAGTTGATTTCCAAAAAAGGGTCACTTTACATCTGTCTTTTCATTATGAGCATAGCATTTCCCTTGGGATTTCAGAACTGTTTCATCCTTAATCACTCCACTGATCTCATATGACTTGCACAAGTGGCAATATTTACACCTGCTATTTAGAAGGGTAGAGATATCTAAGAACTTTTATGATTTGCACATATGTCCTGTTAGCACATATATTCAGCAAAGTAGGCCACTTGGTTGCGTTGGGCTACTTCATCCCAACTCTAAGTTTGAGTAGTCTTTATACAGAAAGTCTTGATGCTATCTCAGATGCAAACTAGTATTCAAGACCTACAGATCCCTCCTGAGCTGGTCAAAAGAACAATTCAGCCTTCTGTGAAGGAATCAGTTGTGATACATTTCTGCAATGAGGAACATCCAGTAACTTCCATCTGCCTCTGGGGTGGAAATTGTGCTGTCATGTCTCTGTCTTGCTGTTATAGACACAGAGGTTGCTCTCTGCTTTCCACTTAATTTCATCTTTGCTCTTAGTTTTTCTTTTTATCTTACTTAACTGAAAGAGCATTTGTCTTGAAGACATTTTTCTTCCTTGTCCATCTAGTGATCAGCACAGTCTAAAACAGAAATTGTCATTTCTGCTGCAGTTAGTAATTTCAGCATGAAACCTACTGCATTTGCTGTGCTCTGTCAAGATCTGGTAGGACTTAAGACAACCTCTTATAGGGTACTGAGAAGACAGAACCAAATTCCCCTTGTTTCTCCTGTTCTTGGCATCTCCTGAGGATCTTTGGAATGCTCTTCCATCTCGACATATACCTAGTCCATGTACACTTCCCAGTGTCAGAATTTTATGTTCTGGGTGACTTTAACTGAGTTGGTTTTCCACCAGTGGAAGAGATTGAAAGAATTAGAGAGTTTTCAAAGAGTAAAGAAGCTAGGTGTGGAAAAAGAGTGATGAAGCAGCAGCAAAACAGCACCAGATACTGAAACTGGTAAGAACCTAAATATATATATATATAAAAAAAGGGCAGCAGAAAGAAATAAAACTAAAGAATGCATATAATGTAGAAAAAGGGATCTAGTCTGATTGTTCAGATAAATTAAAATTTCAAACTTGCACTTTCTTGCTGTTCTATGACTGTGCCTGGAAGTCCGCACTTGTAGAGACTTGGCCCTTCATGCTGCAGAATGCTTTTTCCCATTTGAACTGTTGTGTCTATTTTAATAAGTAGTGCAGGTGAACAGATTAATAGTTATTTGGTCATTCACCTGGGCTCATGAGTTGAAATTTGCACTGCTTTTTTATTAAAGGTTTATCATAGCAAAAGTTCCTACACAGTTACAGCAACTTCTATCTAGAACTGCAGGGTGTGCTTTCTGCACCCCCATTAATAACTTTCTGCCTATTCTGGAGTTAAAAGTCAAAAGAACATTTGAAGTAAAAAGCAATGTTGAAATTAGAAAAATTTGGAATAACTTCAATCTTCAAACCCCTGTTGCAAATATGGCCCTTTACTTTTAAGAGGATAAAAATATGTCTCCTTGAGTTTTCAAGCTAATCATAAGACCTATGTGGGTTATATAAGCTTTCTTGAGAGACCTAATAATGCATGGGAGACAACTGCCTGTTGAGATTAATCCTTTTCTTTTTTTTTTTTTTTTTTTTTTTTTCATAAAAATATGAGGCTTTTCCTTTTAAGCCTTAGCATTAGATGTAGGATGCATTGAAAAAGCTCTTGATTTGTGTATTTTGGGTTTTGTTGGGTTTTGTTTGTTGGTGTTTTTTGGTTTTTGTTTTTTTTTGTTTTTTTTTTTTTTTTTCTGCAAAGTTAAAGATATTTGCAATTATGGTAATGTGCTTTGGATGGGCTGTTTTGGGAGAGTGAGAGCTGAAATACTAGATTACATACACTTACACCTGCTTGATTAGAGATAAAAATAGCTTCTCCTACTGATAAATTGTTTCATCACACAGCAGTGTCTGCTGGTGCACATTTTCAAGCTATTAGAGAATCAGAAGTCCAGGAATCTCACTTAAGGTTTTTTTTCTTTATAGATATGCACCTTGAGAATGTAGGCAGATAGAAATTTTATTCCTAGATCCACCAGAAACAAATGCCTCTTGTTCATTTTTCCTTTCATGGGAAAATGATTATGAAAGAAATTGATCATGTTTAGAATTCACAGAATCCCAATATGTTAGGGGTTGCAAGGGAACTCTGGAGGTCATCTAGTCCAACCTCCCTGCTAAAGCTAGGACAGGATCACTTTGCACAGGATCATGTTCAGGTGAGTTTTGAATATCTCCAGAGACAGAGACTCCACAGCTTCTCTTGGCAGCCTGTTCCAGTGCTCTGTCACCCTCAAAGTTTTCCCTTATGTTCAGTTTGTGCCTGTTGCTCCTTGTCCTGTCACTGGGCACCACCACTGAGAGTCTGGTGTCATCCTCTTGACATCCACCCTTTAAAAGTGATGTTTTGGTCAGATTCCCCCTCAGTCTTCTCTTCTCTAGGCTAAACAGGCCCAGGTCTCACAGCCTTTTCTCATAAGAGAGATGCTTCAGTCCCCTAAACATCTTCCTTGCTCTCCGCTGGAATTATGGCAGCAAAATCTGCAACCAAAATGGAGAAATAATTAATCTGTCAGGTTTTTTTCCTAGTATTTATTTCATAATTGTTCTAGGTTTTCATTTTGAATGCATCTAGTTCATCCCTTTCATTGTGGTAAGCTAAGCTTTTCTCATTGATATAGGAGATGTCAGTGTATATATTGCCCTACTTTTTGCCAATAGGAATAATACAGGAAGCATCTCTTACTTTATATGTGGTGAAAAATCTTTTTTTTTTTTTGTCTGAGGTGTCTAAAAAAGGATGGTGAATGCACTAGAAGGATGTTTTCAAAATAGTGTTAACTGCTCAGAAGTTGGTACCTTCAGTATGTTATAGTCCTAGAAGTGTTCTCATAGTAAATCTATAGTCTGTTGCAGTAAGTTTGGTTTCGATGTTGGTACATTTGTTCAGATGCATTTTTTAATAAGTTGATCAATTAGGTGATGGTTTGCAGGTACCAAAAAACAAAGTATGGATCTACATTTAGGATATTTCACAGTACTGTCTTCAGGAACAGTAGCGAGAACAGTTCATTTTGTTGGATAATTCTGATTTTATTGTATTTATTCATTCTGGTGGGTTGTGTACTAGTAGAATAATTTACATGGCTAGTGAGTGTTTGAGTTCTTCAAAATCTTTATTTGTGGAAACACTGGGTTAGTTTTCCTTGTGGGGTTCAGCTCTTGGACAGTACAATACAATCCTATATCTTTGTTATGGAGGGAAAATGTAGCCTTTTTTTTTTTTTTTCTTTTTTTCTCCTGTAACTTTTCAAGTGTATTGAATTTTAAGTAATTCTACACCCTTGGTCCACCTGACACTTTGCATGTGAAATCCTGTTTTGACTCTGAGTGAGGGATTCCATGAATACAGTCATATATTAAAATCTCTGCATTTAATCTGATGAATGTATCAGTAAGTATCTGCCTACCACCATCTGAAAATGAAAACATAACAGCTTAAATGAACTAATTGCAGAAAGTACCAAAACTAGTGAGCAATGACTTCAGCATGACTTTTAACCTAGAGGACAGTTTTGAGGACATATTTAAATTTGCCACTTTAAAATGAGATCAGTAATTAGTTGACAAGGTCAATGATGCTAAATAGAAACAGCTACAGTATAACCTTGCCACTCAAAATTGTTTATGAAGCTGTCTATATGTGAAAGTGAATCTAGTGGTGTTCTGGAATTAATTCATTGCTATTATAGCAAGTGAAGGGTTCAGATTTGGGCACTGTAGTCAGTGGAATCAGCTCAATTTCCTGAAGGAGAAGGCAGGGTTGAAATGTGGAGAGACACTAAATGGCGTATTAAGAGTGTGCAGTCACCAGTCACAGGAGGTAAGGGGAGTAGGAGGGCATCACTGGGAAAGTGTTTTAGTTGCCTGAACTCCCCATTTACAGTGATGCTATCTTAATATTACATAATGCTTTCCCAGTTGCATATCTTTGTTTCCCTTGGGGTGCATTTCATAGGACTCAGGCATTTTTATTTCTAGTAATGGTGGTAACTTAGAATCCTGACATCATGCTAAGTGTATGTCACAGTTCAGGGACAGTGTAGGTGGGGAGTCAGGACTTTCTGTAGTTCATACATGTTGGATGTTGGCTACCACTACAGTTTTGTTTTGTTTTTTTTTTCCCCTAAGACTCCTTTCTGTGCACACCCCTTGTAAAATACCTCATCTCCTCTCAATTTTTGTTTCTTAATACAGATTAATATCATAACAGATTGAAAGTATAATGAAGAGAAAATGGTTTTCCATGGGAGAGCCATAGTTTTCTTTAAGGCAGAGGAAAAAGGGGCTAAATATATTCAAATTACTCAAATTTTGTGAAGTTATCATGTTGTAAGAAATTAGGAGTTGCAAAAATTGTGATATAATCTTGCAGTCAGACCTAGTTTTGGCTTCTATATGCAGGATGTTATATGCTTCAGGATGTATTTTCTCATGTCACAGAAGTCTATCAGCTTTTCTAAGCCAGCTGCTATCCTAACAGCATACCACCCCAAAAGTAGATGCAAGTGAATGACTTCCCCAGAGCCACATTTGTTCTAACGAAACAGACAGCAGTAAACTGGAGGGTAATGTCCTTCAGGGATGTCGAACATCTTGCATTCAGAGAAGGACCATCCTCTAAGGACCAAAAACCTGCATCATAAATATAACCCTACTTTGGTTTGTATTTACCCACCAGCCAGCTCTTTAGTTTTCAAATGTTTCAGTTTTCATTATATTTATTTTCCAACATGCCAAATGTTCTATGATTCATACTGACATTTTCAACTTACAAAATCAATTCAGACAAACTGAATAATAGCAGTTGCTGAAGAGAAGGAATAAAATTTAATTAAGGTCTCTGAAATTCAAATCAATGGTAAAGACAAGAAGGCCCCAACAAAACCAGCCATGGCTTTGGATATGACCTTGCATGTACCTTTCTACAGGAAGAAAAATGTCTGTGTGAGAATGTTGGGCAGTAGTTGTCTAGACACAGTTAATCCTCCCTCTTTTTTTTTTTTTTTTTTCCTCTTTCCTCTTTTCCTCCTTCAGGAGCTCCAGCACTTTTAATGAAGTACATGTATAGAAAGAAAACAGTAAAACCTTTGTAATTCATTTTCACTTAGTCTAATGCTGTATATACTGTACCTCTTTCCTCACTCCATTTTCTTGCAGTTCTTTCAGATTTGTGCAGCAGTGTGTATAACATAACATTAGTGCCCGTTTTGCTTTGTAAAAACCAATTACAAGTACTAATAAATCTTCTTCCCCTCAGAAAATATTTTGGCTTATTTCTTAAATGCACTGTTTCTCAAATATCCTTTAGAAAGTTTTAAAGGACACATGCAAATAAGCACATGGAAATCACTAAACTGAAGTATATTTAATGTTAAAACCAGTCTCCAAGTAACTTATTTATAATAACTTATGCTCTTCTGTATGTTCACTGCATAGTGTCCTCCATCTCTTTCTTATTTTTATAAAGAACCTAAGTGTGGTTTTAAAATAACAGTGTTATATTTGCACTTTGAAGCATATTGAACCAAACCCAGATTTGCAAGACACGGGCTAATGTTGATCTTATCTTACAGTGCAAAAAAGAATCAGATGTTAAGTACTGCAGTATGACCATGTTCTTACAACATTTTTTTTGGCAAGCAGGTATTTATAGTTTTGTCACGCCCTTAGTTTTTGCACTCAAGGTAACATTTTATGCAGCTCCACCTGGATACAGTGAAATTAGATCAGGTCCCAAAAGCTTGTATGAAAGTTTAGCAGTCTGATAGTGTTGATACCCTGTAATTATGCCGAAAACATTGCAGGCTGTAAAAGGGAGTGAGAGAAGTGGAATAATTTCATTTATGTGAATGCAATAAAATTAAGATTTCATGGTTACACCAAGACTTCAGAAATCCTCACAATTGGTTAGAACTGGAAGATGTCATTTGAGTGACTTTATCAACTGATGCTGAAGATCAGTACTAGAAAGAAACATGAAATTTCCTAGGAAAAAAGTCAGTATACACAAGGCAGATACAAATCCACTTCAATCCATAATCTGTTACAGATTTCAGGCTATAGATTTGAGAACTGGCATAAATAATGGCATCGTTTCAATCACATATTTGATAAGAAGAGGATTAATCATGTCACACCTTTTTAATTCTTGGTTGCCTGATAGGCACAGTGTCAAAGGAAGAGGGATGGTGTTGATTTTTCTCTTTATCATTAGCAATTGGACTGATACCAATAAACAATATTGAATGGTCTATCAGCTATCTAAAATCACAAAAATCTTATGTTACTCTTTAATTGAGCTGATTTTGAGCTAGTATAGGTTACTGGAAATTAATGATCAGTTCAGTCATATGGGAATAAAAGGACTGTTCAAGGAAAACATGCATTAAATCAAGGGAGTTCATGTCTAACTAAGCTTCTGTAATACTTTCAAGGTGTCACTGTAGAAGAAAGAGAAGATTGGTGGATGTCAATTACTTTGATTTTCAAAAGACTCTGAGATACTTTTGCTTTTGGATTACAACCTAAAATAAAGAACTTGGAATACCAAAAATGTTGTTAAGAATAATGTCAAAAAGCATCTGAGTTACCTCAGAAATTTTTTACATGACCTGTTGTTGAAATTAAATTTCTTATTTTGCATCTGGCATTAGTGAGATACCAATAAAAATGTCATATTGCTTCTTTTGTTGGATCTGTATTCAAAGAATTGCAACTGTTTAGGTCCAGTGGGGAAAGATACTTTAGCTTTTAGTAGTGAGCTTCTTGTGTCTGTTTGATCACAGAATGTCAAGGGCAGGAAGGGACCTCGAAAGATCATCCTGTCCACCCCCCCTACCAGAGCAGGGTCGCCTACACTAGATCACACAGGAACATGTCCAGGCGGGTTTTAAATATCTCCAGAGAGGGAGACTCCACAACCCCCCCGGGCAGCCTGTTCCAGTGCTCTGTCACCCTCACAGTGAAAAAATTTCTCCTTATGTTTATGTGAAACTTCCTATGCCTCAGCTTCCACCCATTACCCCTTGTCCTATCATCGGGCATCACTGAGAAGAGCCTGGCTCCATCCTCCCGCCACTCACCCTAGACTATGCTGTTTTGGAGGATAAGAGGGTTTGCTAACAGAGCCATGAGTTGTTCCATGCCAGCATGTCAGTACTCAGGGATGTTCCCAGGCACATTCAGTTATTAGCATAAATGTACTTTTTCTGACTCCTGTGGTATGGTAGAGAATGAATAGAAACTAACAGGGGAGAACTTATGTATTTTATCAGTAAGGTTGTCACCGTATATAATGACTTAAGAGTGATCCAACTCTGTATTTAGAAGTGAATTAACACAGTATTTTAGTATACAGAGTTGTATGGTGCTCATGTCTACACTGTTATCTGCCTGCTGCTGGTGCATTGGATGATGTGACTAACACCTGTCAACTGTTCTTTGTTCTTCCATCCTCTCCCCAATGTGTATGCAGTAGAGTGTAATACATATTGAGAAAAGCCTACTGAAACAAATCTGCTATATAGGTACAGCAGAAAAGCCATACTTTTTGTTTTGGTTTTTTTTTGTTTAAGCTTGCAGATTTCAAATCATTATAAGGTTCATAGTGCAAAGCTAAACTTTATGCAGTTAAAAATTTGCCACCACAGTTCTAGTTCTGCATGTGGCTTTTTATTTAGTATATTATATTTTAGTAAATGTTGAAATGTAGATGAAACGCCAGAAAGAAAAGCCCTTTTTTTCCCTATTTGTTGCTTTCATGAAGGGAATCAGTCTTAAGTGTGTATAGAGTATTTCAAAATGAATAATGCTAGATGGATAGCTGTTATTGAGGCATAGAGAGAATCTGTTTTGAAGGGAGCCAGTAATAAATGAGGCAGGATAAATCAGTGAATGCATGTAACATTTCATTAAGACCTATTCACTGACCACTAAATATATTTCTTGAAAATTTTAATGGCAAATTTCACTTTATATTATAACCAAAGAGAATTCCATCACCTCACTGTGCAAACAAGTTATCGTTGCTAATTACACATTGGTTAAATGAGGCAACTTAAACTATACTTAGCCTGATTCTTTGTTTCCAATGCAGTATGTCAAGGAAAAATATCCTGACAGCTTAGAATAATGCAAAGGTAGCCAACCTGCTGAATTTTATCTGTCTTTCACTATGTGGTCACATAAACATTTGGCTGGTATTGCATCTCAGTTTTTAAGTAGGTTCTTTATCAGTATTCACAACATGATGTCCTAAGAAAAAGGTTTTAAAATAAGTAAATACCTTTTATTCTTAACAATCACTACTGGTATTTTCTTTATGGTCTTGATATTTGTTTGTATACCTGGAAATCTTACCACATGACAGTACACCCCAAAAAGTAACACAGTACTCCTATCTGTCCTGCTCCTAATGTGTGCTTTCTGCCTGCCCTGCTGCTTATATGAAACCCGCCTCTGTTACCATTTCAGTCACTTCACATCTCGTGGTGGGAATGAAGTATTTGTAAAGGTGCCACAGAATTCCATTTAGAGACACACATAGGCTTTGTTAAACTTACAGGGAGCTATTTAAGCCACAGTAAAGTACCAACAGACAAAGAAGTTACAAATGAGTGTAGTGGAACAACTATGCTTAAATTACACTATAGTTGCAGTAAACAAGGTACCTGTTGCCCTTGTTTATATGACTTGCTGCTTCTCTCAAGACAAGGTGTAATTCTTTTTCTGACCTTGTATGAGTTTTCATTTCTCAGTTAGGGGAGTACTTTAGCCTTTGTAACTGCTCTTCATTTTCAGCTGTTGTAGATTGGTTTATTTTTCACCCTGAAACCCTTTTATCTGCTCTATAGTGGAAGACAGTCTGGCCTTTCTTAATTAGAAGACTATTTCACTATCATAGTAATGTAAAAGTCATCTTGTTTCATTTCCTTCCCCGGGCTTTAACCAGGGAAGTGCAAGAGTCAGAAGTGTTATTTCATGGAAGATACATAGAGTTAGTTAATGTCATGGACACTTTGTACTCTAAGCATGCTATATTTATTGCTTTTTAATGCTAGCATGATCACTTACAGATAAAGGTCTGAGAATAAGGG
>JANHGN010021665.1:0-16290 GCA_024605025.1 Megaceryle maxima | reverse complement strand
GCCACACTTCTTTTGATGCAGCCCAGGATGTGATTGGCCTTCTGGGCTGCAAGCACATGGCTGCTCATGTCCAGCTTCTCATCTAGCAGCACCCCCAAGTCCCTTTCTGCAGGGCTGCTCTCTGTCACCTCCTCCCCCCCTCAGCCTGTATTGATAGTGGGGATTGTTCTGGCCCAGGGGCAGGACCCTGAACTTGCTCTTGTTGAACCTCAGGAGGTTCACCTGGGCCCACCTCTCCAGCTTGTCCAGGTCCTTCTGGATGACATCTCATCCTTCTGGTATATCGACAGCACCACTCACTCAGCTTGGTGTCATCTGCAAACTTGCTGATGGTGCACTTGATCCCGCTGTCTACGTCATTGATAGAAATGTTAACAAATACAGGTCCCAGTATTCACCCCTAAGGGACACTACTTGTCACTGATCTCCATCTGGACTTTGAGCCATTGACCACTACCCTCTGGATGTGGCCATCCAGCCAATTCCTTATCCACTGAACAGTCCACCCATCAAATTTGTATCTCTCCAACTTGGTGAGAAGGATTTTGTCATTACTGGCAGCTTCAGGTGTAATAAGAAAAGTGGAGTGATGTGATTTTGTCTTTTCATGTTTTGCAGGTTTAGGGACCATGCCTGTCCCCTTCTGCTGTCTAGAGGTATCCCCAAGTGCTCTTCAGGACACCCAAGTTCTTCATACTCCTGAGTTGCACAGGCCCTGCTTGTCATGCCTCGTATCACCTTTACAGTGTGAAGTGAACACAGCTTTTACTATCCTGTCTTTGTTAGATGAAATTGCTAGCCCTCTCCAGTGGCTTAATTGCAGTCCACTAATTTGAGGTTTGCTTCAAGCATAAAGTTTTCTTCCACTTATTTCTTCCCATTCTCCATACTACCAGATCTCACAGAAGGAGTGGGAAGAACTGGGAACACACTTTGCAGAAGATGCAAACCTGCCAAATTTCCCTTTCCTGAGTACAAAACTTTCACAGAAGACTGATTCTTCATGCTTTCCACTCCTCTTCACTTGTGTGATGGCCCTCCTCCCAGTGACACAGCCTCTGCACTGCTCTCCCCGTCCCACAACCCAATACAGCTTTCTGCAGCCATGCAACAAAAAGTGCCAGATGCATCCACTGTCCTGTGCTCCTGGGCCATAAAATGTCTCATTCTTGAACCGATCCTTTTAAACAGGGTTGCAAGGTAGACCTGAAGGCAGCTTTCCTACCTGTGTGGACTTACACGAAGTCTGATACCATGCTCATCCTGCAAGGACAGCGAGGTGCATACAACACTTCCAGCACTGGTAACATAGCCCAGGCAAGGATCCACTGGTAGCCTTATGTCACACTGCGTGTGCAGGACAAAAGTCATCTTCAAACAGCTTTGAAAGAAGCCATTTTTCAGCTTGTGAGGAACCTGGCTATTAACCCGAGATGTGAAAATCAGGTGAGTACTTCTGCTTTCTTGGCTCAATCCTTGCAGGGCTAGGCCAGGTCAGCTCTGTCCAGCAGGAGCCTCAGCGCAGCTTTTCCCAGGAGCGGCAGTACTTGAGCTCCACCTAAAGGTTCAGCCACAGCCCCAGCTCTCTCCCAGGAAGGAAGGAGGGATCCGCAGGGATTTTGTCATGCCTGAGCCTGATGCTGTGCTTCACCTCCAGAAAAAAAACGTAGGTTACTCAGCAAAACGTAGGAGCAGTCAGTAATGTCCTTTGCCTCCGTTGCAGCCAGGTGTGCTGCTGACCTAGCATCGTTTTGTATTTATCACCCTTTATTTTATTGTGTTCAGGGTCATTCATGCAGTTATTTGTTCTGATAGCAATGGCACTGCTGAGGTTTAAATGCATAAAAATGTATTTATGAATATATAAAAGTAGATTTCTGTGTGTCTCTGCATGTTTCTCTTTTATATCTCATTGGAAGACTGTAATATAAATCATTTCCCACAAAGCTGTGATTATCCAAGTCAAGACTTAAAACTATAGCTTTTCCCATCCTAGAGCAAATACAGCCAGCCTTCCTGTCTCTCTGTATCTGCGTGTGTGCACACATACACACATATCTGTAGCTATCATTACATTTTAAAGGGAAAAAAAATATGACAAAGTAGTCAGTAGTGAGTTTCCAACATCAGGTCACAAAATAGCCCCAGAATTCTGGAGTTTATGATGCCTGCAGATGAAAAGCCAGAATTAGCACATCATTCAATCTCTGAAACAAGATGCGAGAGAAGTCTTCAGTTATAGAGGAGGGTGATGTATATATTTCCACCCTGAGTCTGTTTCCAAATTAAAGAGTACAGAGGAAGAGAGGTGGACTACCAGCTCCTCATTTCTCAAGGCCTTAAAGGCAACAGCAAATATAAACAAAGAAACAACATGGGAGAACTTAAGAAGCCCAGGAATGGGTTCTCCCAGTGTAGAGACTCTTGCACTTCAAAGGGAATGAAATATATGAGACAGTAGTAACTCCAGTCCCTAGAGTGGTAATATTTGAACATATCCAGCTCATATAACATTAGAATTGGTTTTATGTCTGCACAGACTTCCTGCAGCAAGTCACAGGTTTCTTCTTCTAGCATTTGGACAAGATCTGTGACAATGTGGAGATGTGTCTGACATTAGCAGTGGGATCCCAGCAGCAAAATTGTTTCCAGGTATTAGAGGTGGAGGGTGTGTAAGGAGGAGCAGGGCAGGTAAAAGGGATGAAGAAAACTTAAATGAACATAATTCTGAATTTTCCTCAGTTAAGGAGAGCTGACTTGTGAACATCTGATGCTGAGGACTGCCAATATCCCATTCATCACAGACCTGGATCCTTCCCCCTCTTTTCCCTCCTTGCCTCTCCCATCACCCTCAGGCAGGAGGCTTTGCAGTGCTGGGAAGGGTTTGTTCTCACTGAAGTTACTGATTTCTCTCCTTCTGTGTGAATGAAAGTGGAATTAAGTCAATACTGAGCACATTTGAAAAATCCCACTCAAAATTCATTTAGTATTTATTCAATTAATTATGAGATATCTTTAGCTATAGAAAATCCCTTACTGTCATTTCATCAGTGTAGAATATGGTGTCTGAGTTCCCTCAAGCATCCTCTGCTGCATTTCATCTTCTAATGTATTTTTCCCACAGTTACAGTCTGTAGAAAAGAATGACATTTAAAAATATAATTCCAGATATGAGGAATGGCACAATTTCTAAACACTGCACAACTGTGTTACAGTGCCAATAATCTCTTCCTCAGTACTCTAAAGGGATCAAAAAAAAGAGTTGGGAAGATCTGCAATTAAAAAAAAAAAAACCCAAAAGATCCATAAAAAGCACAGATGCAAAGAGTAAATGTAGACGTGCAGCTTCACATGGGATCACACCGATCCCTTTTGTACAAATAACAGTGGAACTTTTTGTCTGGAATATTATTTGGCTCCAACAAGCAACCCCTGATGTGACCACAGAGAGCTGTATTTGAGCAGTCAGCTGAGGGACTTAGGTGGATTTGGGTGCCTACTGTGAAGTCTCACTTCAGGAGAATGATGAGTGATTCAGGCCACCTGCATGCTAGATTTTGTCCATCTGGCAAACAGGGGAGAAACAGCTGCTTTCTAAGAGGAGTGGAGAGGCTCTAGGAGAGGTCTTTGCTTCTCTGCAGCTACCAGGTTCTCAGGGAGTGGTAGAAGGCTGTAAGGCTGACTATGATGTCCGTGAAATAGAACTTTTTTTTTTTTTTTTTGCGTGTGTATGTACACACACATATACGTAGGAATATAAAAAGACCAAGGGTTGTTACTTCTAATACTACCAAACTGCTCCTTAATAAAGCTATGAGGCTGATTGCCCTTGTCTGACTTCTGCAAAAGCATATTTATGCCATTTTCAAAGAGCAAAGCAGGCATTGATATTGATATTGATACATATAATTGATCATTGATATTCATACATATACTTTCAATACTTGATATACTTTCAGTGTATTTTTCAATACGATTTTTGAAAATTCTGTAAATCTAATTTCTAATACACCTTCCTGGGGCATTTTCAGCCTTAGGATTTCAGACAGAAGTCTTTCCTGGAACCTGGAAACTTGCAGCTGCAAGTTACAGAAAACTCAAGCCCAAAGAGTACCTTTACTTTTCCTGCCAATGCTGACAGAGTGCTTACCTCCTGTAGACTGCACTGCCTTTAGCAACAACTGCTTTGGTGATTTTATCACCTTACTTTTGCACAGCTCCCACAGGAAAACACGCTCGCCCAAGACAGAGGAGACTGATTTGAGACCTTACTCCACTCAAATGGGGGGGTTGATTCTCATCTGTTACAGAACTGAAGAATGATGCTTTCAGGGGAGACAAACTTCCATCTCTCCTCTGGAACACGAATCATTTTGGAGGCAGAACTAGACCCAATGTGACAAAGTCTCTAGTGCTCAGGGCAGGGAGCTTGGGGAGATGAATCCTAGCACACCACTTACTGCTGCCCCACACATGAATCCTCATTTTTATACAGCGATTGTCTTCATTACACAACATCAGTGCTAAAGTACATTAGTTTTTATGTCTGAAAGGCCTCAAAAGAATGGCAAATTTTGAAGTCTTGAAATCCCTGTAGAGCTTGGAATAACAAATGTGTATCTGACTGAAAACAGCTCTAACTCGGGATTTACTTTTTAACTCTTCCTAGAAAAAAAAAAGATCAGAATAATATATCTAGATTACTTGGGAATGTGATTAACTGGTTTTAGTATTTAATTTTCATGGGAGGTACTGTTGGTTAATTTCTAAAGGAAGTATTAATTCTGACTCAGAGAAATGATAAATGTCCTGTCCATCTTCCCAAATGGTCTTTTAAAAAACAAAACAAAACTTTTTAAAATATGCATTCTTGGTGCAGGCCAAACAAGATTACTTATTCACATTAGTAAACTCTGACCTTTTGTATCTTGTACATAAATTATTTTCATGTCATAGAAGCACCTAGAAACATTTTCAGTGTGTTAACTTGTTTACTAACACAGTTTGCAAACTAGTGATTACTTGTCCCTTCTCTTTTGAACAATAAGTAAAGATTGTGACCTCTTGTTTATAAAATAAAAGGAAAAGGCTCATTATTTGGATTTCCAAGCAGCTTATTTGTATATCTGCAACAAAGCAAATGTAGGTGGTTTGCTACTTTCCAATACAGTCTGCTACACTTCTCTAAGCATATCTGTCTCAATACCTGTTAGGTATATGCCTTAGAAAGCTGTCAGTCACTTTTACTCTGGATATAGTATTTCTTTATTTTTCCAAAGCCCTTGCATTTTAAATATCTACAGTGTCAAAGAAAGTAAGACACACCCTTCCCCACCATACCTTGCACTGTCCTTTTTAATGGCATTTGGATTTTCCAAAAATATTAATAGATCAAGTCAGAGGAAAAATGATGTTTCATAAAGGGTTTAACCCTCTTTCAGACAAATTCAGTAAGAAACCATTGTCTTCAAACATGTTAGACACACAGAGCAGTATGTTTTCACAAAAATATTCTGGCTACAGGCTGCACAGTCCTGCCTGAATGTCACAGCATCATAGCAGATCTGCAAGGACTTGGTGAATAGGTCTCAACAAAGGCTTACATGAAGGCCCAGCACACTGGTGTGCCATGGATGTTAGAGAACTTCATCTCTCTGTTACTGGCATGAGCACTGTGACAGTAGTTCACAAAAGTCATGATAAAGGCCATCAGGAGACAGCCAGCCTCAGGATCCCTTGTTTGGTAGAAGTTCTCCAAGCTCAGAGGGCAATGTGAGGTGTAAGGAAAGTCAGTGAGAATACCTTCATGAAAGCAGCGGGTTCTTCAGTTTAATGATTCATGTAAAGCTTGAACCAGAAAACTGGTTTTGTATCTATGCAGCTTTAAGCACTTAACGGACCCACTAAATCTGGGAGCAGAATAATTAAATTTTGCTAGGTCATGGGCTCTTTTATTCTGTCAAATCACAGATTATTTCTGGTAGGCAGAAAATGCAGTGGAATTACAAGGTTTTTCTTATGAGCAAAGGGTACGAGCAAAGGTCTAGCGTTTCCCTCCGGTCCCCATGAGTACAGTCAATCCATATGAAACATAGCATAACCACTGTTGGGATGGGTGGCTTTCAAAAGTAAGGCAAAGTGAACTCAGAAACTTAATCAAAAAAAAAGGGGGGATAGAGTGGTGAAAGTCAAAAATCTGTATCACATCTCATCTTGAGCAAACCACACGATAATCACAGCTGAAGCACCTTTTCTGTGAGGGAAGATGGTGCCTGAAAAGTGAGGCACAGTGAGGGGAAAAAGGGACCAACACTCCTCATTTGAGTCCCAGTGAGAGGGTGCTTTAACAAAGAAAAAGCCCCATGACATTATCTGAACAAATAAACATCACCCTCCCTATTATTCAGTTTAAGAAACGCTTACACAGTAGACTGACTTAAAAAGCAACTTAAGTATCCAGAGTGATGTCAGGCTAAGAAATCAGAAAGCCATTTCATGTCCAAGCACCATTTAGAATCTTTCTCACCACGAGCCATATGCTGTAAATTTTACTATAAGCCTCATTTTCTTTTGCTTCAATACAGCAAATTCAGCTGTAATACAGCTGAAAATACAGCACATGTGTGCTTATTTGACTAAAATACTGATAAAAATGTATCAAAATATGGGTTTATAGATGACTACAGGGCATTTGGTTTTGAAGAATAGCTCCTCCTTTTCTTAAATGTTAATGGGAATATTGCCTGACAAAGCCAAAAAGAGAATTTGAAATTTTGATTCATTGTTTAATATCCCGTTCTAGCTATTTACAAGAAAGTTTTGTCTTGTCAGTCATAATTTCTGTTATATTCCTTCCATGCATTTATTTGACTCAATGGTTAAATTAGAAAATGTTGAATTCACATCAACAGTTATACCTGGCAACAGCCTTTGCGGTCATAAGGCGATGATTTCATGAACGGAACCAAGCAGAAGTGTAAGGAATGTGGGGTGTGAAAGGAAGAAAAAAAGCTTTTGTTGAAATACCAGTGTCTTCTGTGAGACCAATTCGAGCAATTATAGCTGTGGCACTGTGATAGAGAGAGGATGTGGGAAAAAATAGCAGCCAAGCTCTTCTCTCACTATATTCTCTCTTTTTATTTTTTTTCCTTCTAAATTGGCTCAGGCATGCTCTCTGCTCAAAATCCTCCTCTCTCCTGACCAGAGGACTACACTGGGGCCACTCTGCTCTTCCATGTCCTGTCCAGCCAGCTGAACTACTTGCAGCCATTCAGGACAGCCACACATCATCACCTGAATTTTGTGTCACAGCCCCCCAGCATCCCATTTTGCACCAGCAAAGGAGGCCAGTGGCATCATGACCCAGGGGGAGGTGATGCTGGATATAGCAATTACCCTTCAGACATTCCCCATTCCTTAGATAACTGCGTAGCATTACTCATGTACAGCAGTCTCTGTACCCATGCTTAGAGGTCGTGCATATTTTGCAGTACAGTTATTTGGTTATCAAAGGTATTGCTGATGTTTCAGATAAGGACTGGAATTTTCTATATATAATTAACATTATGGGGTGGTACTTTTTTGGATAATGGGTTTTTTAGATGCTGGAGGTTGAAAGAGAGTTTAAAAGGATGCACATGTGATCTTTCATATAAAGTGGTCTGGTGATAACGCCTGGCTCATGCTCCCTTTACTCACCCTTTGATGTTCAGACCATGTATCAGATGTAAAAAGAATGACTGACAGTCCTGGAACAATGCATGGTGTCTAATGAGCTCACTGGGGCTCATCACTCCCGGTTTTGACATTTTAATCTGAGCCACTCAGCTTCTAACAGTTTGATTCACCCTTTTGTTTGCCCACAGCTTTAGGTTGTTGAAAACTGACCATCTCCAAGTCATCTCCAGAAGACAAAGACAATCCTTCCGATATATTGCAGATCTCTCTGACTGTGGGTGTACATGTCCTCCCTTGGTTTCCATTACTGGTACAGGATTTGGCTTGCAAGGGCAGTGTCTTATAACCTACCTGCCATCACATCCCATACATATTCAACATGAGGAGGAATTTGTCTTTGCTCAAGCAGCCACAGTAACTCCTGTGTGGACCACAGGATGATTGTCTTCCCTGGTGGACCTTGGGGACCCCCTGCAATGTCAGCGTGCATCCTTGAGCTGCTGGTAATGGCATTTGCTGCAGACTGGATGGTGCTGAACAGAAGGACCAAATTCTGGGCTTAGATAGGACTTCCCCTCTTTACCTTAGGTCCCTGCCAGACATTCCTCTGCAGTGGGACCACTCCAGCCTGTCCCAGAGAATAATTACGGGACTAAACACATGGGTGCTACTGAGGGGTAAAAGGTGCATAGACTCTGGATCCTTACACAGCAAAGATCCTCATGACTACTATAAAAAAACATGGCTTAGCCAGATTTTATGCCACAGACATATTGCTGACTGACTGGATATATTGCTGTAAGGAGATAAGAACTGTAATCTGAGATAAGAACTGTTACGTTAGTTCCTTGAAGTCACAAGAGGCTGACTGAACTTTGCTAAAACCTCATGTTAACAGAGGAGCGACAGAGTTTCTCTCCAAATACCAAATACCAATCTAAAACTTGGGATCCTTGGCTATTTTGAAGTCCTTGCACCCTATCAGTCACTGTAATTCATTCAGCTCCTCGAGACATTTCTTTCTGCAGTGGTTCTACAGGGGAAGGCAGCTCATGGCTGCACTTGCTTCTTACAGAGACATGCTGGCTACCTCTGCTCTGCAGGACCCTGCAGCTCTGATGCCCTGGCTGTGGAACAGCTTCATCTATGGGAGAGGTCTAGGCTTGCACTCACCCCACCACAGCTTCCTACATCCTTGTCTGTACACAAAGGATGTGTGGGTGTATGGACCAGGCAAGAGCTGTGCCATTCCCCAAGCAGACGCCAATCTGGTTGGTGAGTCTATCAGGACCCCACATAGCAGATCATTGAGTAAATCGAAACAGAATCTTTGTGGTCAAGTGGATAATGCTGGGACTCAGACTCTGCCCTAAACTTTTTATGGGCACATCAGTGTGATTCCTTGCTTGTCTTTAAAAGGTAAAATAGTACTCACTCAATGGCCTAAGAGCTATAGGTGAAGATAAGTTCTAGGTCCTCCATTATTTTGGTGGCTCTGGCTCTGTGCATCATATTAAGAAAAGACTCCATTTAGTTCATGTCATTTTAATCTTTGTTTAGTTTTTTAGCATTGAATAATGGCTTTAGTGACAGATGTGATCTGTCACATCTCCAGGCCTTTAGAGGGGAACAATAACTCTCATAACCTTTCACTTCTCCAGAGTCACTCAGTCACTGAACTCTGATGCTGCACAATGCAAATAATAATTTCAGCTGGCTAGGGCTGGGTAATCCCAGCACAACATTTCATATCCAGTTCACTTTTCAATTATTTATTTGTAATTTCTGTTAAACCTCGGCTAAAGTTATCCAACACTTGGCTGCTAGATCAGTAACAGATAACCCTTGCCAACAACAGAGTTTCTTTTGAAGGCAAATATAACTAGGAGGCTGAGAATAAATTGATAGGTTAAGAGGTTGTATGTGGGAACTGATGCCCATTCTCTGTCCGAATGCCAACTTCCAGAGAGCAGTGCTGTCATCCAGTTGACCTTCTTCTCTTTTCCCCTGCTGCCCTTGGCCTAAAGTAGAAGTACATCTCTGTAGTCAGAGCTGAACCTGAAAAAGAAGAAACTCACAAAAATATCCTTTCAGAAAAAAAGAAAGGATTCTTAAAACCAAGTTCTTTTGCTTTTGCCTTTGTTGCAGCCCACGCTTCGGTACTGGCACCATCCAGGGCCCCAGGATATTTTACACTTCAGCTCTCAGATCAAATCCAGCCTAGTAAGTCCTGTCCACTGCAATTGTATGCTGGGAGTGTCGGCCTCACCTTCGATTATTTCTTGGAAGCCTTCCCCAACAGCACTATCCCAGTCCCCTCTCTGCTGTGGCAGGTATGTCCCTAGGAGTTGCACTCCTCGCAGTGACAGGAGAGGATGTAGCGGTAGGTTGCAGTGAGCCGCATGCCTCCTGAGCATCGCAACCGCATGGCCTTCAGCTTAGAGGTCTGGGGCCGGCAGCAGTGGCAGGTGGAGCGGAAAGGCTGCTTCAGGACAGTGCTGAAAGAAACCATCGGCTCTGAGCGTGACATCTGACTGCAGCGCCCTTCGCAGCGAGCCAGCAGCACCATCTGTGAAGGAAAAGAGACAGGTTAGGAAATGCACCTCCATGATTGCCAGCATGCAGCAAACACCAGCAGATGGGTACCTCCTTCCTGTGTGATTGGTCATTTTTCACTTACTGTATCTCTCCACCTTGACAAAGGCACCCAGCCCACATAATGCATTGCCCCAGAGCTGTGTCTGAGAGAGCAGAGGAGGTAACATGGGCAGGAGGAAAAGCAAAGCTCTTCCTGGAGTCCCAGACACTAACATCAATAAGAACTATGGGGCTTGGTTTTCTGAAAGCTGACCTTGGGGCTCTGAACAATCACAGGCAGTCCTGCTTTCCAGGCATGGTGACTGCAACAATGACTTTCTGACCCCAGATTTGTAGCAGATGAATCCTTAAATTATCAGCTAGACTGATACTTCTATTGGTTATATTCCAGTGTTTTGAGTGTCTATACTAGTGATCAGCAGAACTGGTCCTCAGGGACAGTGAATGTCTCAAATGCTTAGGTATATAGACATAAAAAGTAGAAATATAAAAGAAGATGCTCAGTTGATTGCTTCTAAATAAGATTCTAGCTCCCTCCTTTTACAAAGTTCACCTTGAATATATATTTTCAATTATCATAAGATCATAGAATGGTTTGGGTCAGAAGGGACATTAAATGTCTAGTTCTAACTCCCTGCCAAGGGCAGGGACACCTCCCACTAGACCAGGTTGCTAAAGGCCCCATCCAAAATGGCCTTGAACATAGCCAGAGAGGGGGCATCCACAACTTATGTGGGTAAACTGTTCTAGTGTCTCACCACCCACACAGAAAAGAATTTCTTCCTTATATCTAAATCTGCTTGCTTTCAGTTTGAAACCATCACCACACACTACACTTCCTGATGAAGAGTCCCTCCCCATCTTTCCTGTAGGACCCCTGTAAGTACTGGAAGGACACTATAAGGTCTCCTGAGAGCCTTCCCTTCTCCAGGCTGAACAACTCCAACTCTCTCAGCCTGTCCTCACAGGGGATGTGCTCCAGACCCTTGATTATTCATGGTCCTCTGCTGGACCCATTCAAGTAGGTCCATGACTTTGTTACACTGGAGGCCTCAGAGTTGGATGCAGTACTCGAGGTGGGATCTCTCGAGATCAGAATAGAGGGTAAGAATCGCCTCCCTCTACCTACTGGCCATGCTTCTCTTGATACAGCCCAGGATGCAACCAACTTTCTGGGCTGCAAGCTGGCTTATATTCAGCTTTTCACCAACAAACACCCCAAGTCTTTCTCTGTAGGGCTGCTCTCAATCTACTTGTTGCCCAGCAACAAATTGGGATTTCCACGACCTAGATGCAGGACCTTGGACTTGGACATGTTGATTTTCATAAGATTTTCACAAGCCAACCTCTCAAGCCTGCGGAGGTCCCTTTGAATGGCATCTCTTCCCTCCAGCATGTTGACCACACCACACAGCTTGGTGTCATCAGCAAAATCCCTGAGGGTGCACTCGATCCCACTGTCCATGTCACCAACAAAGATGTTAAATAGGGCTGGTCCCAATACCAAGCCCTGCAGAACATGTATGTATATGTATGTGTATAAATATTTAATTGCATCAGTTGCATGTGTATAAAATGCAATGCATATCAAAAGGCAATGAAAATGTAAACAAGATGAACTTGTTGCCAAACGTGAGGGTTCACAAGTGAGACTTTCCAAAAGCAGTGCAGGCTCCATGGGGTGGTTCTGAATTCACTGTCTGAGCTGTGACCATAAAGTAATTTACACTAAAGAAGGAAAGGCCATGGGGAGTCAGCTACTCTCCTTCCCCACAACCCGTTGTTGAGCAGATGAAACAGATTTTCCTAGCTCTATAACACATAAAGTGTCTTCTAAAGCTCAGGAATTATGCGGTTAGAAACAGCTGTTACCACCTTAATAACTGGCAAGTGCTAGACAAGTTTGAACAAACTCCTATACTTTAATGGGGAATGAAGTATCAAGCCTGTATCATCTAATTCTTCTTAACAAACAGAGTTTTCAAAATCAACTTATTGTATTGTCCAAACAAGGTCAAAATGCAACAGGTGAGAAAGTAGGCAGTGAAGCAGTCATAAGTCTATCCTATGATCAAGGAAGAAAATTACATTTTAACCTTGCTGCACATCTCATGGGGTTTTTTCCACACAATCTAAAAGGATAGCTACAGATGTGACAACAAATATTTTACAACATTAATCCTTTCTGAGCTTCTTTCACTACATATGCCCAACCGGCTGCAAATCTTCAAGTCTTGCAAGAGTGTCAAATGTTTGATTTTCAGTTTACTCAAGAGTCATGAGAGAGAGAGAGGTATCAGGTATCAAGCAGGAAATGCCAGCACTGTCTGTGTCCATTGGAAAGACATTGATCATCCATTGTAAAGTACTTAAAAATTACTCTTCCAAGAGTACCTCCATGCTAAATGGTTTGCTTGGAAATGTATTAATATATTAATAGCTACACTTCAAGTCAACACAGACAAATCACAATGAAGATGTCTTAATGAGCTGATGATCTGGAGTTGGTAACACCTTTTTCTTGGTTTAGTTAGGAGATGGCTTCTTGTTGTTAAGAAGCTAAAATTTGCCATCCTTTGTGATTTGTGATCCCTTTTCTGTGATACTGCATATTGATAAGCAATGTTTCTTCAGCTGTTAGTACTAATACTATGGAAGGGAATTTCTGTGTATTTTTGAGCCACATCCCAGTTATAGAACTATCAGCTGTGTCAAGCTCCTTAATACCAGTGTCTCTATTGCATATGAGAACAAGGAAAGGAACAATTATTACAGTGATAGCACCCCATTACTGACCTGGAAAGATCCACCTTTTTCCCATTGGTAAACAAAACTCACCTCCCATAGTGACAGACAGGCAGCTGGTGAAGAGCTAAACAGGTATCTAATCCTGCCTGTTGTACAAAGGAAAGACAGCATATTGGGACATGTAAAACAGTTAGTTCCCTTCCCAATATCTTGACAGATCTTGTTAGGTCTCCCACTTTGATCAGTTCACCAAACAGTGTGCACACTCTGTCACAGGTTATTCCCAAGCATTTGGCTGAAGATGAGAGTGAAGAGCAATTCAACGACAGTTTGCAACTGCTTGAAGGTTGCAAAGACAATGGAGCCAATCTTTCCTCAGGACTGTCAAAGAGGGGGATGGTCAGTGGCCACAAGTTGTTTTTGGGGAGTGTCAGGGGACCTCCAGCGTCCCTTTCAACCAACAGTTCTATGATATTGTGATTTCAGCCCAAATAGGACAGCATGCATTGCTGTAGGGTGGAGGTGACTTCTAATGGTTGATGCTTTTGGAGCTGAAACAGTTAGTCACTTTTGGTGCTGTTACCCTAAGGACTTCATATGGCACACATCTGCTCCTGTATTGGCAGGTAGTTTCAGAAATGTCAGGGAAAAAAACAATACCCCAAGGAATAGGATTAAGGACTACAAAAGAGTTGCACCAGTGTAATTATAGAGTTATATGTGATGTGGCATTTTCTGTGTCTCAGTACATTTCTTATGAGGAACAAGCTTTTTAATTCAAAACCAGTGACTATTTCTTCAATGTACAACTTTAGTTATAATTGCTGAGCAAGCCTTTTCTTTAAAAACATGTTGTAGTCTGTGGAGACTCTCATTTTAATCTTGGATTTTGCTGGCTACTTAGCTTTTTGTAAGAGTATAGTCAGTATTCATATAATATAAAATGAAACAGTGTCGGTTTTATGCTCTGTTTATGGATGGTAGTGTAAACTTTTGCAAATGGCATATCATTATGGGTATCAGGTAAAACTTGTGGAATAAAAAAAAAAAAAATTAAAAAAACCTCAGATTTCCCATTCTGATAGGTTTCTAAACTTCTGGGCTAACCTGAAGTCCTCAGCAAAATTTAACCTCCTCCTCCTCCTCATAAATCCAGAACAGCACCAGTAGATTTTGGCAGGTGTGCAAATGAGCTGGAAATAGCATGTACTTTAAAAGCTTTGCTTTGCCATTTAATCAATCTCACCAGCTGCTTTATTGCATCGTATACTATAGCACAATAGAGATTATCACCTAAATAATTAGTAATGCTGTGATGGCATGGCATGGTAATACAGTGGGTGTATATATAGTAAAAACGTGTGGGTATTTTATAACCTGATATGAGTGCCTCTTGACTCCCCTCATCCCCCACACATGAGAGCTTGTGCATGTCACCTTGTGATGCTGGATCCAGAAGCACAGTGTGCTCAATGTGGGAACCACAGCAGTCATTCATGTAAGAGCAACTAAGGAAGAATAAGTTTTTGCACTTAAAGTCAGCAGTCTCATAGGTATCTGGAAGTCCACAAGAAAAAGCAACCTGAATCTCAGGCATCAGATTTTGACTCTGATTATTTGAGCCATATTCTGGAAATCCAGAAGTTGTAAACTGTTTTGTTATTAATGGTGTTTGGAGTTCTCTTCACAACAAGCTGAAGCCCAAAATCAGAAGGGATAAGATGCATGAGAACAGATTTTCACACAGTACCCGTGGCCTGACTACAAGGAGACATTAATGAAAATCTCCTGAGCTACCTCATGAGTAAATGTCTTCCAGAATTTGCTAAATCTTTCTTCATCTGGTCTGTGTCTCTCTGGGCTGGATTCTTCAGTGCAAGGCTGTCAGTGGTAGCACACTTCTGGCACATCTGGAGGAAGCACTTATGACAGCCATGCTGTAATTTAGGAGGCTCTGGTTGCAGCAGAGAGGTGACCCAGCACATCAGTGAAGATCAGTGGATCTCTGTGACAGAGGTCAGGCAGAATCCAATATGGTCAGGAAAAGCAATACCTCATGAGCTGATACAAACATTTCCTTGAAATCAAAGGAAAACACTGTTTCTCTGGAACCTATTCCACCCTTTTTTTGTGTCTCTGTTATACTTTCTGTTACTATAATGGACAATGTTTCCAAAGGCTTTGGAAACCTGTTTTCAACATCTGCCTGAGGTCACAAGCAAGAGGGATTTTAGTGATTAAATTACATTGGGTGGATGTTTCCAAATGTAACAAAACTACTTCCCATGTGGGTACAATTGGCAGCCTCCACAGAGAAGCATGGTGGACATAATCCTTTTTTAACCAAGATGGACAGCAAACATAATATGTCTTGCAATTTCTGAAGCCATTTTTAACTCCTGTTAAAATTCTATGCTGCACTAAAAGGGAAAACATGCAGAGTGAAAAAGGATGGCTTGGTGGAACCAATACATCATGCCAAAAAAGGGCAAAATCTCTGCTTGACATCAATTGTCAGTCCAAGTTTCACAGTGGAAACTTGGTGGAAACAAGAGGTACCACAATTCCCACAGCTACTCCTGTAGAACCTTCCCTTTTTTGACTTGTTTATATTTTATCACAATATATATAGGAACAGACATTGCATCTAATTTTCATTAGCAAGTCTAATATTGGTCTATGTTTATACGCTAGTTCCAGAACAGAAGCCATATGTCTACAAGGATGATTCAGATTCCTGTGACCTTAAAAAAAAAAAAAAAAAAAAAAAAAGACCTTTATTGGGAGAGGTTTTCTAGGAAATGCCAGAATTACTTTGCTTTATATGGAAATGGTTTTTATTTTCCACTTCATGAGAAAGTCCGTACAACTTGCAGTATTGTTAAAAAACCGTTCTTGAAACCATTGTGGAATTTGGGAAGCCATGAGATTTGGTAATATTTTAAAATATGATTTCCATTAAAGGCTTGATTTAAAAAAGTCACTGACATTTTTGCAATCAGAGTTACAAATGTTTATGTCAACAGCTTTTTTCTCAAAGCTCAGATTTGAAATAATATGGTATTCATTACAATGCATTCTGTGTTCTCATTTCCATCAGTCCCATTCCTAAAGGCATGACTGCTTTTTTTCTGTCATTAGGGATGAAAAGAAATTGAGTTGTTGTTGGGTTTCATTCTTTTGCTTGCTTTCCTTCTCCTTCCTTCCTTCCTTCCTTCCTTCCTTCCTTCCTTCCTTCCTTCCTTCCTTCCTTCCTTCCTTCCTTCC
>JANHGN010021664.1:20892-34531 GCA_024605025.1 Megaceryle maxima | reverse complement strand
ACACGCGCCCCAACACCCCCACGTCACACCGCACCCACCCCCCCCCGTCCCGCCGTGGGGCGCGCCCGCCCCCCCCCGCGGCCCCCCCGGCCCCGCCCGGGGGGGGGGGGGGGGGGGGGGAGAGAAAATCACAGCCCTGGCATCTTCTTTAAGAGACAGCCAGGTTTGAAACGCTGATGGCATTGCCACAGTATAGATACAGCTCCTCCTTTCTGCTGGCTGCTGTTCTTCAGTGGGGGTTTTCTGAGAGGTGAAAAATAGGGAGGAAGAAAGGAGTGTGCCTGTGTGAATAAAAGGTGAGAAAGAAATATATATATACACACACACAGAGATATTTAAATGAGCCCAGAAATGCTCAGTGCCAGATTTGGTTTCGTTTTGGTTTATGAAGGACATCTTGCTGGGTTCAGCAGCTCCCCTGCTTTTATGGGAACAGGGCATATTTCCTGTCTAGCAATGGGCAAAGTCCACTTGTTTGCTACTGCTGGTGATGCTGCAGTTCCTACGTGGGATTTAAATACCTGGTTATCACTGACAAATTCAGTTTTGGGCCTGGATTTATATAACATGAGAGTTTAACATGCAGAATTTCAATTTTTATTTAATGCAGATATAAAATCCAAGCTTCAGAGTGAGGAGCTAACTCAACTGAGTCTGGGCTTTTAAAAATCCTCACAAAGAAATGACACAAAACCACATAGCACTGATCTCACAGAAGTTGTGACATCAAATCCTAAAAGATCAGAAAACCTTTGCTGAAGGGAGATACAGTTTTAGGCATCTGTTTTTCGGTTTTTTTTGATTTTAAACTATTTAATCTGCAAGAACATTTGAACCAGCTCCCTGCTGGGGCCCTTATGCTTCCACCAAGGCAGCAGGTGAGGAGATAGCTTAGCAGGGAGAAGGGGGCACAGGAATTTTTTCTGGCTTTCAGCAGACATGGCTACACACATGCTTTGTTCTCTCGACTTCTTTTCTTCCCTGACAAAAATCTTGTCACCATCAATACAAGGGTTGAGGAGCCAGGTCACATGAAATTGCACCAAGCTGCTTCCACATGTTATTTTTAGCCTTGTCTGTCATCTTAAGAGAGCTGTGTGTGAGAGACAAGCACGCTGCAGAGGACAGAGGTAGCTCTTTAAATAAACTCTCCTGCAAAGGCTAGAACAGGCTGTAACTCTCGTACCAGGCAGCACCATTTTCTCTGCTCATCAAAGAGAAGTTTGTTTGAGGAGAAAAACCCAGAATGGGGACTCTGCAAGTCTTCTGCAGTCTGTGTGGAGACAATGCTCACAACAGGGAGAGGGGTTTGCCCCATGGCTGGCAGAGGAATGACTAATAGCATGTAAGCAGCACGCAGTCCCGGAGGGGCCGGCTGTCATGTCCAGCACTACTGGAAAATTAAGACGTCTTTTGATGCCCAGGAAGGGCGAGAGCTCCAGACTCTGACCTTCCCTCTGCTTCCAGGATAGGAGTTCCCAAGCTCCACTGCAGCAGTGTGCAGAGAGCTCCCAGCTTTCTTTGGGGTATCCGGGTGCTCCCCGTTGCTGCAGCCAATGTGTGCCCTCAACATGGACAGTGGGCAAACTCCTCGAGTGCCTGGAATTCTCAGGCTCTCAGTGGATGCTTTCTGTGTATTTTTTGCAAGCCACTTCACACCCTGCTGAAGTACAGATGGTTTGTTTCTGAGCAAGCTGCACAGCCCAGTACTCCCACAGCATCTGCTCCAGGCACACTGGGCCCCTAAGCTGCTTCAGAACTACCCTATGTCCACCCTACAATTACCAACAGCCCCCTCCTCACCCATGGTATCCCAGAAGGAAGCAATCCCAAAGCCTTGCTTGTGAACAGCAAGGACAACAAGACCTACACCTAAACCAGCAGTATGTGGACTGGAAGATCTTTGGAGAATCACATAGGAATTTTTTGTTTGTTTGTTTAAAAAACAAAGGGGCACATTGCCCTGAAAGAGACATCTGTAATAGAAACAACCCAAACATACCCCATAATCCAGGAGAAGTTGTCAGTAAGCTGCAGAGAGCCCCAACCCTTTGCAGTTACGTACATCAGGGAGTGCAGAGAAAAGAAGAGCTGCCTTTATGTCCTTCTCTGGAGACAACAGCTTCTTAAGTGTGAGATTTTAACCCTATGTAATGCAAAGGGAGACAGTGCAATGCACTGAAGGAAGCTGTGATGGTCAGTGCAGAGAGATATCAAAATAAGCAGGTCAAATGCTAGAGAGGATCACTGAAGAAGTTACTGATAGGAGATAAATCCATGTGACATTTTTACAGAGCTGCCTGTAAAAAGATGCCTTCTTGAGAGGAATATGAACCTTCTGTTACCAGCAATGCTCACAGCTAGATGAAGGGAATTCTGATCACAGCAGCTGAAGTGTTAGGAAAGGCTTTTTGGTCTGGTACTTACCCTCTCTTTGTAGTAGAAGGAGCTAATGGAGACCTGCTCCTTCTCGCTGCGTGTTGGACTCCCGCTGTACAAACGCAGGTTGCCCGGCGTCTCTGTGCGGATCTTCATTGGAGTGATGAGGCCACTATGGTAGGCTGATAAAGCTGACAGGGACCTGGAAAGAGAGAATACACTTTCAGGAGCTTTCACCCACCAATTGCTCTGCTGAAGGCCAGTGGCATACAGGACCAGACTCTCTGTGCACAGGGCACAGCTAACACTAGAGGTCAGTAGTTTCTGAGCGTCAGTAGCTCCAGTGTAAGGTCTGATATTCCCCTGCCTTCCTGTCTGTGACATTGGCACACCTCAAATGCCATGGGGGGTGCTCACCTGGGTGTGGGCTCCGTCGGGGACACTGCACGGTGCATGGTCATGGGTCTCGTGAAATACACCAGGTACCCTGAGGAGACAGGACACGGTGTAAAGATGACAAAAGGAGCAGCAGATTACCCAGGGGTGGTTTACAACAGAAGATCAGGTCATTTCAGGTAGAGTTGAGGGACTTTAGAAACTACAAGCAGACAATCTCTTTTTCCCAAATCTACGCCCTGCAAACCCATTAAAGAGCACGTTTGGTTGAGATGACTGTCTTAAAAGCACCAACTCAAAGTGGCTTACAGATGTTAGAGAAAAGACAGCAAAAGAAAATGATCAAATACACACTCATGTTTTAACTCTTCACCAGAACCTGTCAGACACTTTGATAGTCCAAAGACAAGCGAGGTGATGATCAGCTATGCAAAGAAACCCCTGTAGCTTGTACAGCTCTTCTCTTCAAAAGGATCACCCCAGCCATCTGAAGCCTACTCCAAAGCACTCTCACACAAGCCCTACCCCATTTGCTACAGCATCTCAAGCGTCTTCAGCCACCCGCTCTTGCAAGAGTTTCAGGACTCAGCAGGTTTCACCGAGCCCATTCAATGCAATACTGCTCTGAGTTATTTTTGCTGGGAATGAGGTGAGGCCCATATGAAAAGCAGCTTTGAAAACATATTTAAACTGGGATGAGGTCAGGTCTGGAGGAGGTATGACTGCATCTGAAACAGCTCAGGGAAAGTTAACAGCTCTTAATCAGACTGTAACCTGCTTTTTAAGCATGATCATTGCACTGTACCCTCTCCTGGAAACCTGGATGTAATTGTACAACCTCTCCTATTTAGGGGAGGTTTCCCAGCGACCTTTTAAGAGCTATTTTGGACAACAGAAAGGGTGCAGAATGAGAAAAGAGTGGTAAGTAACAAGAATATAGCTTCAGCAAGGGGTAAGTTCAACCCTAAATCACAGGAGTTTTGTGAAGACTGAGAGCCAGAATATGTCCAGTGATTTGAAGCTGACAGAAGGGAAACCAGGCAAGGAAATCAGCTTTTCCCAGTCTTCTGTAAGTGGTCTGTTAAAGCCTCTGGCGTGCCACAAGACAAAGACCATCTCTTCAGCTAGCCCTGTAACATCCCAAATGCAACACAAACTGCAAACAGTTATCTATATCTATATATTTATCACATGGCCACTTTAATATCATTTCATAGAATCACAGAATGTTTTGGGTTAGAAGGGACCTTTCAAGGTCCTCTGGTCCAACCCCCCTGCAGGGAGCAGGGACATCTGCAACTAGGGCAGGCTGCTCAGAGCCCTGGCCAACCTCACCTGCAATGGTGCCAGGGGTGGGGCAGTGACCACCTCTCTGGGCAACCTGGGCAAGGCTCTCACCACCCTCCCTGCAAAACATTTCTTCCTTCTCTCCAGTCTAAATCTCCCTCNNNAACATTTCTTCCTTCTCTCCAGTCTAAATCTCCCTCTGCTAGTTTGAACCCATCCCCCCTTGTCCTGTCCCAACAGGGCCTGCTCCAAAGTCTGTCCCCATCTTTCTGACAGGTCCCTTGAAGTCCTGAAAGGCCACCAGAAGGTCTCCCTGGAACCTCCTCCATGCTGAACAATGCCAACTGTCTTTGTAGGAGAAAATTCCTCATTGTACAGCAGTGACCAAAGCCTCGTCTTGTTCAGAGTTCCCCAAGACATGAAAAGAGCCAGAAACAGAGACTAACCTGCACCACAGAACCTGGCTCCTGAGGTCCGTGGAAATGGGATGTTAGAGTCCTGGTAGGAGCCATAGGCATTGGAGACTCGGGCAAATGTGGGCAAGGGCGGCGTTACAGAGTTGGACAATGCATAGGGATTGCTGGACGTGCTGTCCTCTTGGTTCTGAAACAGAAGTTACACGAGGTCACACTCTTGCTGCTGCAGGAAGGAAATCCAGCTGAAGAAGTGCCCACAGACTCACAGGACCCAGCAGCCTCACGGGAAGTGTGTGTCCTTTGAGCCCGAGCAGATCAAGCACAGAGCACGGCTATTGCTCTGTTTGCAAAGGCATTTGCAAGCACATCCACCTTTGAGGAAAGGGCTTCTCTGGCTGCTTGCCCAGAGATGTCTCTCCCATAGCCACATTGAAATACAGAGCTTGACTTGGCGTGAAACATTTGGGAAACTATACAGAAAATCTGACCTTCAGGTTCTGGGTACAACTCACAAGTCAGGGAGCTGAGCTAAACCTGAAACCTCAGTGATGCAAGCGAGACAAAGGCTCCTTAACCAGGAATACCATACAACTGGGGGTGGCGTCAAATGCACATTGGGAGTCTTCTAGTGAGGAAGGCACGTGTGGTGTGAAATACCTCAGGCCTATTCATGGGAATTCTGGAAGAAGTCTGGATTTATTTGGATGAAGAGTACTACAGCTTGGGTCTAAAGGAATTCTTCAAAGGCAGCACTGCCTGGCTTGAGACATCTGATGTCCATACAATGGAGTAAGTTCCCACTCTTACAACATTACTGCTGAAACTAAATAGAATTAAGCCTTTCTATGTTAAAAAAACCAAAACCAACCAAACACAAACCAGCCACAACACCCCCAACCCTTCATTTGTGATGAATAAACAAAGTTTCTCAGAAAGAAAACCTGAGGAGACTCTCCAATCTTTTCTTGAATGCTAAAAACACCCACTCCAGCACACTTCACCCACACACAGATCTAATACCTGACACTGGGACGCTGAGTAGGTATCACAGATCCCTCGGTTAAGGGCAGAGTGTGACCTGAATTTATCTGCAGTATCATCCCTACAAATCCTCAGCAGAAGGCTTCAGGAAAAACAGATTTTCACAGATTTTTTTTTTTCAAGGGAAGAAAAATAAAACCCTGGAACAGGACTAGCAGGATCTTTTGACTAGAACTGAGGAGGTAAAGACATCTGCCTTTCAGAAAAGGATGAATCCATCAGCTTCCTGAGGCCTCTTATCTTCTCTCACAGGTGACAACCATGCCCTGGCAGTCAGTGAGGTGTACTCAGAGCTGGGACGCTCCTGTGCGCCACTAAGATGCTCCAGTCCTCAGCTACTCCCACTAACCTGAGCATGCAGCAAACCTTGGGGGCCTGATTTTCAGAAATAAACCACATCGACTGCTTTCTTCAACATTAACCAGAAGTGCTATACAAATGCTAATGGCCAGGCACCGGGGTCTATTTACAGGTCTAATGAGGCTGGACTCTCACTGCAGAGTCAGAAGCATGGGATGTGGGATAAAACACCAGACTAGGGCAGAAAGCCCACGCAGTTCTCCATACCACAACAGACTCCAGCCAGGAGACCAGCTGACGCAGGCAGGGCTCCAGGCAGCTCTGGTTCCGCTTCACTTTCTGCAGAGAAGTGTCTTTCAATATCTGAAAGACATAAAAGATGCAGTTTGAATCATGGTTCCAGCCACACTTTCCTCCCAGAGGAGCTAAGATGCCAGGATCCAGAGAGGCCAAAGACATCCCCATAACATCCACTGGAGCCACACTGACTAGCCACTGGTGTGTTGTCTGCTTTGAAGAATGGCTCTCAGCTTGGATCAGAGCACAGAGGGCCGAACTCTGTTCTGCACACTCAGGGCTTCTATACTACTGTAGCCCATATGTTCCATACCAGTTTGTAGCATATGGAATCAGGATTTTTTCAGGAAGGGACTCAGTGATCCATCAGCTTGCTGCTGAAGATGGGATTTACACCAGCAATAGGACTTCCTACACCAGATGATCAAATGCCTGGTCTGGAATTAGCAGGACCTGCATAAGAAGTCCCCTCATTTTTAAAACAGTTTGTGGAGGAGAGCAGGAAGCAACATCTCAGCTCAAAAATACTATTGTTTTGCAGCTGGATGCTTAGCTGGTCATTTCATCTGCTATGGGGCTGGGGGCAAGGATGTTAGAGATCCTCTGACAATACACATCACACCACAACAGTGTGGCAGTGAAGAACATGGGTTTAAAAAGCACCAGTGGAGAAAGGCAAATACTGGGCCAACAAAAACTTCACCCTAGGAGTTCCACAAATTATCGGTTCAAACACAGATCTGTGGCACGTGTCCATCAAGGTCAGATGTGTTACTGTGTCAGCCATCTAGACAGCAAGTGCCCGGCACTTGTATGTTTTTTATAGTCAGCACACTCCTCACACACCTTCAGCAGCTTTGCCTTCATGGAGGCAGTGATGGAGGTCGGGTTGATGAACTGGAAGGATGGTGCAGCATTATTGGGATACTGGACAGGGAACATCACCAGCATTCTGACTCTGTGGTTGCCGCAGTGCACCGACACCGTGCAGCTCCGACTCACTGCATCCATCTGCGTGAGAAAAAGCAATTGCTCTCTGGTTAGAACTCCAAGAACCTTTAAACTTAAGAGTGGTTTAACTTCATGTGGAGGGGCCAATTCCTCTGCATGCCCATAAGATGAAATCATGCTGTTCTCAAGGACAGTGAACACAGGGACAACAAAACACACTGGGCAGATGGGGACAGACTCAGCTTGCACCAGCAGACTGCCATGGAGAGCTCCAGGCCCAAGGCAGCAGTAATAGGCACCATCTAAGATCACGTATCCTTGTCTCAGAAAACTACATCAGGATTATGCTATGAGCTGTGAAACCACAGAAGTGGGAAAGGGAAGGAGACTGGCAGCTGCCTCAAGCCTCCCATCCCAGTACAGAGCTGTGCCAGCTTTCCAGGCACAGAGGAAAGTCTGGCAGGCAAGGGGGATGCCAAAACTGAGGGAGAGAGGGCAGGACAGAGAGGGCTCAGCAGATTGGCTTCAGAAAGAACTGAAATGAGATCAGCTGCACGTAATGGAACAAGTCACTTTCCACTCTTCAGTTAGGCAGAGAGGAAAACACTGTCCAGCCTTCTCAGGACCAGCGCCAGAGTACTTACTGCACTGAAACACTTTCCTTATTCCCAGTGTCTGGGATTATCCTCTTTCCTACTAACCCTGCCCATGAGAGTCACTGCAGCTCAAAATAAACCTTGTTTACAGACACAGTCACTGCAGCAAAGAAGGTTCCCCTCAAAAAGCACTGATGAGCCAGCCTGCCCACATCCCCTCCTAACAAGCCAGAGAAAGGAAGTTCTTGACCTCCACATTGACGTTTCGGATCTGCACGTTGATCAGGGAAAACTCCTGCTGCAGTGTTTGAGGCAGCCCCAGTTGGTCTGTTTTCTTTCCCACCAGGGGGTCATTCAGGAAATCTTCTTTTAAAGCTGACAAGAAAGATGGGAGAACAGGTTGAGACAAGCTATAATGGACAGATTTTTGGCACCTCATGTCAAGAGGCAGCCAAGACAGCTGTCTTTCCTCTACTCTTCTGATACATGGAGCTCTGAGTTTACCTGGCAAAGATCTGAGCTTCTGAGCCTTACTCTTCAAAAAACCAAGCCTGCCTGCACACAGGTTACCCAGCAAGGTTACAGAAGCTACCTCTACTCTTGTCTGTCTCTACTCGTTTGATACCCCTTCTCCTCCCTCCACAATACTGCCAGAGTCACAAATGTCCTGCTGCCTCTCGGTTCATCAGGAAAGAACGGTCACCAAAGCAGTACCAGGAGGAGCTCTCACCTTTGGGACTCACCCCCGACCATTCTTGGCTTTCAGGGAATGTTTCCAAAGCATAATAAGGCTCCGGGAGACAGAAGAGGGTATTCCTGGCCCTAGTAAGGGCTTAATTCATTTGTAGCAGCCGTTTACATTTAATGTTGCAAAGCATTCTAGTGCTTTAATGGTCTTTAAAGACTCATCTAAATGCTGGGTCTAGCTTCCCAGTTCCACTGCCAGCCAGTTTTCAGGAGGACAATAATCCCCAAAGGCCAGAATACATTTCAACAGCCAGGCAAGCACTGCAGGACACAAAGAATCATGGTTAAAATAGCAAACTTGATTGAGTTTCAGAAGAATCAGTCTCTGCCTGTGGCTGTGCCTGGCCCTTGCTATGAAGGCCCAACTAGGGCAGGGGCAGCTCCTTCTGAATGGGGTTTCATTGTGGCATCACCTCCTAAGAAGACTAAATGCATCTTTTGACAATGGTTCCAAGGACGTGGGGAAGTCCCAATTATTCATTTATCATCCTCATGCTCACAATGTTGCATTGCACAAACTATTCCTTGCAAAGACAAAGTAATTTAGAAAATGCCAAGAAATGCAAAAAGCTGTCTGCCTAAAAGTCACTGACTTTGCTACTGGGACAAATGTATCAGGTTTTACCGCTGCCCGGTGGGCTGCTGGATTTGGATAGGTAGCACGCTTAGCTACTCATTCCTGTTTGAGGTTTTTTTGTAGTGCTCAGATATATTTCACAAAAGGAAGCTGAAAAGGGGATTAAAGGAAGATCAGTGGCTCTCAGGAAAGATAATTATTTCTAGCTCAAGACACCACATAGCTTACTGAAAGTCATCTCTGAAGTTACCAATATGGGTAGTACCTTCCTTTTGTCTTCTCTTCCCATTCCCTTCCAATTAATTTCTGAATGCCCAAAGCCCACTTATTTGCCTAGATTCCTCAAGATCCTTTCTTCAGCTGTGTGCTGAAGGAACAGCTGGTGGGCTTTCTGATTTACCTGCAGAGCACTGCTCTCTTCAAAGATCCCCCAAAGTGCTTTACTGATACGACACAGAGATTTTGTCTGCAGCTGAAACGCAGCCACCTCCAGGGTGCAACTTTAACAGCTCCACAACAGCTTTTAGGCTGAAAGAACTTAAATTCCTACCTATGGACTTGCCTGTGCATTGATCTTGCAGTCGCTGTATTTGCAGAAAAATCTACCCTGCTACAGAAAAGCCATTTTCATTCCCTCTGGAAACCTGAACAGTCTGAACCAAAGCCAGACCCACACAGAAACCACACGGGACATATGAATGGGACCTCAACAGTGAAAGTGTTAACTCTCTCCTGTGGAAGAAAGAGAGGTTGGGCAGCCAGAATGAGAACGCTTAATGCTCCTGGCTGCAGCAAGGGAGGCAATACTGCTTGTGGCGGGCACAGGTAACCAGGTTTTTTTCTATCACATTGTAAAACCCTCATGTAGACAAGAGGCACTGACAACTTCTGGAAACTTGCTCTTCTGCCACACAGGACAAGTGGCAGAGAGGAAGGAACTTCACTGAGATTTCCTGGGCAGGAAAATTCCAGTGAGGAAGAGATGTCTTCCCTAAGGGATCTGACAGCTGTCTCCTTTATTCAAAGGAGCGATACTAGACCACCTCCCCCCTCCTTCTCTGCAGTTTGTTGGCAAGTCAAAGGGAGAATCAAATTGCTTTCCTTCGAGTCCCTTACAAAGGGATCCATTGTAGTACCCTGCTAAAAAGGAAAAGGAATTTAAACCCAAAGCAACACAAAGGCAAGGGAGCACCCAATTCCTTTTCCTCAGTGTTAGACACAGACATCTCCTTAGACAGCTTTTTCACGTGCGTATCATCCCCACAGGGCTCAGCTGCTGCAATCTCTTCTAGTCTGGTACTTACATTCTTCAAACACTACCACCCTGGATGTTTAACCTGGCCAGAGCCTTACCCATACCAACCCTCCTTCGCATTCCTTCTCTTCCATAACGCCGTATCAATGCTCTCTGTTGAAGCCTATCCACCCATCTGGTACTCAGAGGTATCATCCCTCCCCCTCTGCTCTGCCAGCCTTCAGCCACCTCTCAGCAGTATAGGAACAAAAATCCACGGGCTCTCTCCAGGAGACAGAAGACAACACACCAGCAAACAGCTCCATGTTTGATGAGCTCACACAGTGACCCCAGCAGAAGTGTTTAGGTACCAGGTGTGATGTAAGCTGTGTGTGTCAGAGTGCCTCACCCCCACACTCCCCTCTCCTGCGGGCTCAGCTCTCACCTTAGACTGAAATATCCTCTTAAAAGAGCCAGAACTAGCTTCCCAATTACCTTATTTTTGGCACGATGCCACAACTATGACCTAAATACAATGCAATTAAATGCCACTAGTGACAAGGAAGAGCTCCATTTTACAGGTAGAATGACATCACTGTGTTAAAGGAGAAAAAAAAATAATGTGGTAGGACCATCCTGAGAAACCTCTAGTGTTGGGGAATCCATTAATCATTCAAACAGCACCAGTCTGTGCTTTACTTGCAACACTATTTTCTTATACCAAGATGCATCTTCTTCCCAACACAAAGAGAGCTGCTGCTGTTGTCGCTTGTCTCACCTTCCTCATCCCCATGCCCAGAATTATGCTGGGGCTCCGAGTCCTGGGGGTGAAGGGTCTTGTCTGGCTCTGGCAGATGAGAAATCCCATCAATGAGGTCCTCGACTCCATCCAGGATATCATTAGCGCAGAGCTGAAAAGAACAAACAGACCCACATGCTGTACAACAAGAACCAAGCTGGGGAAAGAGCCACCACTAAACAACTCGCTTCTTCAGGGAGTTGGATTTGCAAGGTAGGTCTGTCCGCATGACAGACAGGACTAAGACCTTGGCGTTGTTTCTGCGACAAAGATTGGTGATCTTCCACTTCCCAGCATCCTCAGCTCTGTCACTTCAGGCAGCCTGGCCACAACTCCTGCTTGCTTACAAAGCCACTTAATTGACAGAGCCAGTCTAACTAACAGCAGTTTTACTTTAATCAAAGCTGATAGGACTTTAATTCTTTGAATTAATTTGTCAAAACTGGTTTATTTTTTTAAGACCAGATATAATAGTGGCACACTTCCTGCTTTTGATATTTACATTCCAGTAGCATCTAGAGACCCAAGCACACCTGTTCTAGGTCCTGTATCAAGAAGAGACCATGAAAACTTGCATTTTAAGTTCATCACAAGAAAATGGAGAAGATGAAGAGAAGAAACAAAGGGAGGAGAAAGGATAAGGGTGTAACGTAACAAATTACATCACTGGTCACCAGCAACATGCTATCATGTCAGTCGTTTGATCCAGACAAAGACAAGGACAAAAGAGTGGGAGCCAGTAAAGTAAAGGCTCTGATATGGATGAATAATTGATTTAAAGACAGAAAAGAAATCAAATATTCACAAATATCTCAGGTAGGAGTAAAGGGTCATTTTTCACAGAGAAAGTTGGTTACAGACCTGCAGGACTCCTGCAGGATCTGTGCTGGGGCACATGCTTCTCAACATATTCATTAAAAACCTGGAACAGGAGGTGAATAGCGACATGACCAGGTTTGCTGATGCCACCAAGTTTTTCAGGGTAGTAACAAGAGTGGCTGACTGCAAACAATCACGAAAGGACCTCACAGGAGTAATCATATTAAAATGAAAGATGAACTTCAGGTAAATATTAAGCAATGCACATAGTGGGGAAAAAAGGGCACATTCAAGCTGACTGAGGGAACAAGACATAGAGGCCAGACTAAGCTGCTGGAATTATGCTCAACAATATAAAAACCAAACTGAGTACTGCCAATTCTTTGGAAGGACCAAAGTTCAGATCACCATCCCCAAAAGTATATAATGGAACTGAAAAAGGGTTGTGAAAGGCCAACGCACAATCAAAGTTTTTGTCCAAAGGATGGTGTAAATCAAGACCTTTTGACCTGAAAAAGGAGGTGGCTGAGGAAGGATATGATGGAGGTGTATGGAATCATCAGGAGCACAAACAAGAGGGCTGCTCATTTCATCTTCAGTGTAATGAAACTAGGAGGTTGCAAAATAAAAAAAATGAAAGGAGTTGGTTTTCCACACAACATGCAGAAAAGCCATGAAACTCCTTGCTGACAGGATGCTCTATATGACAAAAATTTACAAAATTAGACAGAACAAGTCTAAGGGAAGTGGGACTCCTCAAGCTCCATCGAATGCAAAGATGCCGGACTCAGTGAGCCTCTAAGCTGCGAACTGCAGGAGGGTGGCAGGGTCATTGCTCCATACTTGCCTTGTTCTTATCCCTTCCCAAGACATCCACAGCTGAAGATGAGATAGGGCAGTACAGACCATCGTGGCCCTTACAAACCTCTGCTCTGACCCAGCACAGTGGTTCTAGTGGTTGCAGCAGGAGTCATGCTGCCTGCACCAGGCTGAGGGGCAAAGAACACAAGGTGGGGAAGAAGCGGAAGGTGCAATTCTGACATTTACCTGATCCCTAAAATGCCCACAAAGTCTCATGCAGTCTGGCAGCCATAGAAGTGGCATCTTCAGAGGCCCTGCAAGCAGCAACCGATCTTCACCTTCCCCAAATGACACCTACACTTGCACTTCCACGGAAGCTTTTGGGGCACAGACACAGAGAGACCTCACCACAGGTCTCCCTGGGGATGTTTCTGGGTTGAAAAGGAAAATGAAGTGGCAGCTGGATACTGTGTCTGCAGCTCTGGGATATATATCAGAAGAGGGACTGGGAGCACAAGGAAAGGGAGGTGAATCCACACTGTCAGAAAACCATCTGCAGTTCAGCAGCAGAAGTGTTTACGTACCCTCTGCAGCTGAGAGTCAATCCGCCACATCCGTAGAGTCTGGTCACGGGACCACGTAACCAGCTGGTAGTCTTTAGAACCTAGAAGGGACAGAAAAAACTTACAGATCCCACTGAAAACAGAGCCCCACATTTCACAAAATCTCAGCATGGTAGGTGTTTGAAGGGACCTCTGGAAATCATCTGGTCCAACCACCCTGCTCCAGTAGGGTCACCCAGAGCAGGGGGCCCAGAATCCCATTGTCCAGGTGGGTTTGGAATCTCTCCAAAGAAGGAGACTCCACAACCTCTCTAGGCAGACTGGGCCAGGGCTCTGACACCCTCCTGTTCAAATGGAATCTCCTGGGTTCCAGTTTGTGCCCATTGCCCCTTGTCCTGTCACTGGGCACCTCTGACAAGAGTCTGGCCCCATCCTC
>JANHGN010021664.1:0-20792 GCA_024605025.1 Megaceryle maxima | reverse complement strand
CTATGACACCCCCCCAATGGCAGTGAAAGGTCCAAATGGTCAGGACCCAGGGCAGGAGATCTATGACGTGCCCCCCAGCGTGGAGAAGAACCTGCACCAAACTGTAAGTGATGCTGGGAAGCTCTCAGTTTCTCCATATAAGACAGACATGTTTTACAGTGAGATCATTCACTGGAACAACCTCCCCAGGGACATGGTGGCATTGCCGCCAGGGACAGGAGGCTTTCAAGTTGCAGGTGATGGATGGTCTCATCTAGGGGATGCGGCTGAACCCAGTGATCTTTTGAGGTCACTTCCACCCTGGGGCTGCTCTAGGATTTTGTGATTCCAGCTCCCCAAGGGATGCAGGAAGCCAGAGGTCCCACAGCAGGGCTGTGCTGGCCTCCCCAGGGCAGGGGTACCTCTGGGGTGCACAGCTCCATCCTGGGGTTCACCCAGAACCGTCCTGAGGGCCTGGAGCTGGCTCTGTCAGCAGTACTGATGGTGGCTGCTGCTGCCCTCGCAGGTGTACGACGTCCCACCCTCGGTGAGCAAGGACGTGCCGGACGGCCCGACGCGGGAGGAGACCTACGATGTGCCCCCTGCCTTCGCCAAGCAGAAAGCCTTCGACCCCTCCCGCCACCCCCTCATCTTGGCCCAGCAGGAGCCCTACTTGCCAGAGGATGTCTACGATGTGCCACCGGTGGCTGGGAAGGGTGCCCCCGAGCCACCTCTCTCCCATGAGATCTACGATGTGCCCCCCAGCCTCAAGAAGCTTGGGGGATCAGCCTTCCCCTCCCAGGAGGTGTACGACGTGCCCCGGGACCTGCATGTCCCAGGCAAGGGCTCACTAGACACTGAGGGCGAGTACATCTATGATGTCCCTCCGCAAGTGGACCGTGAGGCCAAGGGTGCTGACACCAAACGTCTTTCAGCCTCCAGCACAGGCAGCACCCGCAGCAATATCTCCACATCCTCGCTGGATGTGGTGCCTGTGAAGGAGCCGGCCAAGGGAGCCGGCAAGGAGTTCTCCCTGGATTTGGACGCTGCCATGGAGACGCTGGCCAAGCTCCAGCATGGCGTCGGTGGCGCCGTCTCCTACCTCATGTCCTTCATCGGCGCCAACTGGCGCAGCCCTGAGCACATGGAGGCCAACGCTGCCAACATCCGCGGGGCGGCTGAGGGCGTCCGGACAGCCCTCCGGGACCTGCTGGAGTTTGCCCGGGGGGCAGTGGGCAGTGCTGCCCAAGCCTCTGACCGTTCCCTCTACACCAAGCTCAGCAAGCAGCTGCAGAAGATGGAGGAGGTCTACCAGGCCCTGGCGCGGCATGGCCAAGCGCTGGACGCTTGCCACTGGGCCCCAAGCGCCCTGGCTGGTGGCAAGCCGGGCACAGATGACTTGGAGCACTTCGTCATGCACTCACGCGGCGTCCCTGATGACACCAAGCAGTTGGCCTCCTTCCTGCATGGCAATGCCTCCCTCCTCTTCAAACGGACAAAGCCGGCGGCGGAGAGTGGTGGCCACGGGCCCCCTCACCCCTCCGACAAGGCCAGCAGCATCCAGTCACGGCCACTGCCCTCCCCACCCAAGCTGCTGGCCCAGGAGTCGCCTGACGGGCCCTATGAGAACAGCGAGAGCGGCTGGATGGAGGATTACGACTACGTCCATCTCCAGGTGGGCGCAGGCAAGGGGGGATGCTCCCCACAGGTGGGATTTGTGCCAGTGGCTGCCCAGCACAGGGGGGTCAGGCAGATCTGGCTGCAGTGGTGCTTCTGCCACTCACTTCTTGCTTTCACCCTCTGGCTTGAGGACTGTAGGGACCAGGGGTGTCCTAGGGCAGGTGGGGGCTTGCTCCCAACAAGGCTGGTGGTATTGACCCCCATGTCTTGCCTTTCCCTTCTCTGCAGGGCAAGGAGGAGTTTGAGAAGACCCAGAAGGAGCTGCTGGAAAAAGGCAACATCATCCGGCAGAGCAAGGACCAGCTGGAGCACCAGCAGGTAACGGAGCTGGGGTGGGCAGGTACTCCTGGGCACTGCTCTAGGGGTGGGCAGCAGGGTTTGGGCTCCTGCTCCCCTTCTACCCTTTGCTGCTGGCAAAGCCCCTTCTTGTGTGGCTCTCACTGTGGTGGGTTCACAGAATCCAAGCATGGTGGGGGTTGGAAGGGACCTCTGGAGATCATCTGGTCCAACCCCCCCTGCTCCAGCAGGGTCACCCAGAGCAGGGGGCCCAGGATCCCACTGTCCAGGCAGGTTTGGAATCTCTCCGGAGGAGACTCCACAACCTCTCTGGGCAGCCTGAGCCAGGCTCTGCCACCCTTACAGCAAAGAAGTTTCTCCTGTTATTCAGATGGAACCTCCTGGGTTCCAGTTTGTACCCGTTACCCCTTGTCCTGTCACTGGGCATCTCTGACAAGAGTCTGGCCCCATCTTCTTATCCCCCAGGGGCCCTTCAGCTCTTGCTCAGCATTGATCAGCTCCCCTCTCAGGCTGCTCTTCTCCAGCTGAACAGCCCCAGGGCTCTCAGCCTTTCCTGGGCACAGAGATGCTCCAGCCCCTCAGCATCTTTGCAGCCTTCACTGGACTCTCTCCAGTAGCTCCTTGTCTCTCTTGAACAGGGGAGCCCAACATTGGACACAGTACTCCAGAGGTGGCCTCCCTAGGGCAGAGTAGAGCAGGAGGAAAACCTCCCTAAGCCTGTTCAGTGTAAACAGATTCAAGCAAGCCAGCAGGGAGATGTAATGGATAAGGCACTAAACAAAAGGCAGAATGAGTCCTTTTCTGCTTTGCATTGAACTGGGTGCATCGGCCTTCATGCCTCCTTGCACCACAGGTACCACACCTCTACATGGAGTGTAATTTACAGATGAAAAGCACTAAGTATAGTGAATGTGATATTAAGTTTTCCAACTAGGAAAGAATGAGATCTACTACAATACTTATTTAAATAGAAGAAATAATATAGTTGAGAAGCAAATTTATTTTTACAGTAACTGTAAAGTCAAAATATCTTTCAGTTCATCATATCCATTTCAAGATGCAGATGCTTTAATACATACTCTACTCTAAAAGAAGCTGGTTATACCCTCATCCTTTTTTCTCCTGAAAGACTTGGATGCTGCCAAGAGAAGTTCAGGTTGGAATGAAATATATCCAGCCACATCCTCTCTATCAACAGATAAATGTACACAGACTTATTTATGCCTATGTTTAGGCCTTGTGACACAGTTTAAGTTTCCTTTGTTGAACAGCTGCTATGCTTAAGAATTTGCTGCTGCACAGCTGCTTCCTACACCCCTCTGCTGAGGCACAGGGGCTGTCTAAATACAGCACAGCAGACTCCGTGCAAGCAGATACATGCTATCTTGGTTATCTCCACATTGAGGCAGACTTGGAATGTTTGTATGATTGATTTATGTTGCCTAAGACAAGCAGTACTTCCAGCCCTGGATACAGATCTATTAGCTCAGCTAAGACAACCCAATTGTGGTTCAAGTCTGCTTGAGTGCTCATTTACAAAAGTTTTAAGCCTGTGCCTCCAGATCCTCACACAGTTCTGTACTGCTCTCCTCTTTTTGATAGAGGAAAACCAAGGTACAGAGAAGGTGACTTAACCAAGTTGCCCCAGCACCTGGTGGCAGAGGGTTGGACCAGAACGTTTGCACAGCACTGCAAAGTCAGAGGAGAAGTAACACCAAAGCCAGACGTGCATATTCCGTGAATGGCAGCTGGAAACAAAGCTGTGCTCTGTGTGGTTATCCAACCTCTAATATAGAATCTCCTATATTTAGCTCCCTATGCTGGAAAATTTAGTCAGGCCTGAACACTAAAAGCAACCTCTCTATTCCACGCTCTTCCCCCCTGCCTGTACCAGCACACAGATAAGGTGGGTTCACTGGCTCTGTGTTTTGGGCTGTGCTGGGGGTTGCTGATCCAGGCAGTGATGTGAGGGGTTAACTGGTCAGCCCACATCTTGGAGTAGGGGGAGGGCGCCTGCACTCCTGTGTCTAATAGTTTGTACAATTTATTCTGAAAGATCCATTTAAAAATAGACTCACAGGAGAGTGGAAGCAATTAGAGTCACTGCTGACCCACTCAGCATTCAGCAGATTTGCTTTGTTAGCATGGAAACAACAGGGCAATGCTTCTGTGGGCACTGCCATAAAACAAGTAGAAAACAGCTGTAGCTTGAGGGGGGGGGCAGGGAAACTGGTATGAGCTACACCAAGGAAAGGCAGGAGTCAAATGGCAACGGCATAAGCACTGCAGCCAGGAGCCAGGCCTCCCACAGCCCCAGTTATCTGACAGCTGCAGTGCAGGGGAGAGAGCACATCCAGCCCTGAACTCACCTTCTTTCTGCTTCCTCCACTGGAACTCCAGCACCACGTCATCGTGTCCCACAAAAGTGTGGACAGGTGTGTTCAAGTCAAAGACATTCCAGAGAAGGAGGCTGTTCTCCCGGCGGAGCTGAGGGACCATCACTGTCACCAGCCCATTGCTAAAAGGCTTGAGAGAGAAACACCCAGTTAGCCTTGGGGAGTTAATGCTTCTATGCTGCTGGTATCATGTTCTCATTTTTCCCCTTCTCCTGCCAAGAAGATGTGGGTTTTAAAGGAGCTGGTCACAAAACAGAACCAGGCCTAAAACAGAGGCGGGGTCCAAGGCAATTGCTGTGCAAAACCAGTGTCTTACAAGGGAAAAAAATGTAGTACACTTCAGAGATATTCAGTGCAGCTTACTGAAGATTCATTATCTCTTTCTGCTGCTTTCCTACTTTTCAGCTGCAAGGCTGGAGGGATTTTACCCTTTACATTTCCCATGGGATCTTTCCTGCAGTTTTCCTAGAGCTGCAAGAACTGCTATCTGGGGACTGAGCCCTGGCAGCTGTTCAGGGTCACAAGGCTCAGAGGAACACTGGAACCCCGTCCTACAACCCCCATGATGGGAACAGGGAAAGATTTGAGGCACAGCACTGGCTTCAGGCCACATTCAGATGTCTGGGGAACCGAGAATGGATACAACGGATGTGAAGAGCTTTAGCTTCACATGGTTGGGTGCTTGCTCTATAAAAGGCAACAGTTCTTGGACTTGATATGCTGCAAGATCCCACTGTGGCATGCTTGGAAACTTTGGGAGTAAAGGAGGCACTCAGAGAGGGAAGACGACCACTCCATCACACTGTGCAACAGGCACCAATACTGGAGCTGAGTGGAAAAGCACGACCACAAGAGCAGCAGCCACTTTCTGAGCCTCCTGCTCCCAGAGCCAACTGCCTGACTGGGGGTTTTCACCCCCAAGGAAGAGGATGCCCAAGACCAGGATCTCATGCTGATGATCATTCCTTCTCCTGAGTGTCTTCCCCTGGGAATCTTGCTTTTCTACACCTTTTAAGCACCCAAGAAGGATTTTTAAAATCAACTCGATAATGTCCAACAGCAGAACTGGTGAGAAGCCCTTTGACAGTTCTTTATTGAATGTCCCTTTGTGCATTTCCTCTCACAGCAAAAGTGGGGCTGGTGGGAGTTTCTCACTAACCGTGTATCTTGCCTTCCAGACAGGAACCTGGCAGGGAAGGATATTGAGGTATTTCCGAGGCTGACGGTAATCCCAGAACTTTAAACAAACAAAAACAACAAGCAAACAAAAAACAAACCAACAAACAACAAACAAACAACAAAAACAAACAAAGACAAGCAAAGGAAGGAGTCAGTTGGCTGTATTTCCAGGCTGCAGTTTTCCATGTGTCTTGCAGATATAACAGCAAAAACCATGCCAGGATGCCCACAGCATCATTAGCAATCCCATTCGTTGGCAGCAGAGATGGCCCCAAAGGACAAATATCACGCTATCAGCATCTGGCAGCATCCCTTAGACAACGAGTGACTTGGGGTGATATTCACAGTGAACATAGCTTGAGTAATTAGAGCAGGGAGACAAGGAGCCTGCTTGGGCTTTCAGAGCTACAAGGTACCCTGCAGGCTCCCAGCCAGTGCCAGTCCAGACTGGAGGTAGGCCCACCCTGCTGTTCCTGCTAATTTGGTAATGAAGAATCTAACCTTTTGCTTTGCTAGAACACACATCAATTGCATTTGCCTCAGAGCTTAGCTAAATAGAAATTAACTCCATTTGGCTGACTTACAAAGTGCACTGTTTCCCCCCAAATAATACAGCAATAGTTGCAGGCAGTCTTGTATTGATAACCCCGTTTAATATGAGTTTTGGAACCCCAGGGGCTGGAGTACGGCTCCCCCCAAGCTGCTGTAATCAGCCCAAGTGGCAAACACTGCATTCTGAGGAGAAGGCTCCTCTAGCATGTGTGGCTAGCTCCCTTCTGGCAAGCAACAGGCAGACGCAGTTGTTTTCAGCTTTGGTACTGCCAAAACCACTACAGATAAGGGGCAAACGTACATGTGCCCGTCCTGCAATGGCTTCTCTGCCTGTTCTGTAAGCACACCCCTGGCTTAACAAGCACAGGCTGCCAGTAATCAAACAAAAAGGATCCCAATCTTGCCAATGACAAGCGCTCCCAAGACTTCAGCAGTAGAAGAGGATCTGCTCCATCATCCTGACATCTCCCAAGCAGGAAGCCCAGAAGCAACACTCACCCTGACAGAGTTGTCCTGGCTGGATGTGGCCAGTGTATACTCATTGTCTGGATGCCAGTCCAGGCCATGGATTTTAGAGAGATGAGCTGCCAAGTACTCTACTGCGGTGCTGGGTTTCTGCAAGGAGAGATTTTCCTTCTCAGCGCAGAACTCCTAAAATTTGGTCTAGTCCTTTGGCATAAAAAGAGATGCTTTAACAAGGGCAAGAGAGGGAGAACACCCTCCTGCTGGGGAAAGGCAAAGAGATCAGCAAAAGCAGTTGAAGAAAAGGTCCTGTGACACTGTGGCAAATTCCAGTCACCAAGCACAGCCCTGGATTCTACTTTAAACTCTTTATACAGTTATTGGGATATATTAACCGTACAGTTAAGCACTATGAGATCAAAAGGAAAAATGCTAATGGGCACCTTTTCTGGGGATGAAACTATCTACATGCTCGCTTTGCGCTCATGGGCTCCCAGTTCCCTCTACCCACAAGAAAGATTTGGGATAAAGTAGAACATTTTTTCTCAGTATTTATCTGTGACCAGAGAGAAGTCTGTATTGGGTAGGTGGGAATATGCACAGGTTGCTCATTAAACCCTCAGCTTACCCTTTTGTCCCATATTCGGACATCCCCATCGTGGCTTGTTGCTAAACAGTTGGCGTTCTTCTTGTTCCATTTGACCTGGGAAGCTCCAGCTGCAGCACAAACAGAGCAGGTCAAAACCAAGTAAATGGCACAACAGACCCTTGACCTGGGCTTTGAGCTGCTCTTCTTAGCACAGGGAAGGCAGCTCAGAGAAAGGACATCCCAGAAACTGTCATGAAGGATGGTGTGAAAAGGATTAAATCCCATTTTAAATCATGCAGTGTTTGGGTCCTGAAGACCTCAAAGGTCTTCATTGCAATTTCTAGCCATGGGTTGTACGTAATTAAAATACTCATGTCCATTAGCTCAGATGGAGCAATTTCCTCCAGATGAGACCTGAAGGTTCATCACCCCCTCCCAAATTCCTTCTGGTTTTAGTCAAGCTACTTCCAGGTGCTTAAGAAATGATTCACTTGCCCCCTCAGCACCTTCTATACTATCTGATGCTATACAGGGAATGTGTTACTGATCTGTTATTAAAATACAGGTGTAGAAGGCCTCACTAGGTGGACCAGAAGGCCCAATGGTCAAAATAAACCACTAGAGTCAAAGACATCAATGGCGTTGTAAAAAATCTGGACAATGGTCCAGGTGTGATTACAGGACATGAGGAACTCAGTCAAGTGCCTAAAATCAGAAGTTGGTTGGTTATTTATAATAAACAGCAAAATCTGGCTTCAGTTGATGTGGATTCTTCAGATTTTGTAAGAGAAACACACATTTGGTTCATCCTTATTCTGCCAGTATTTTCAGAACATTTTAAGCTCATCCGAAAGGAGAGGTCCAAGGGAAAGCTAAAGGGATCCAGCCTGCTGCTCCTCCTCACCTTCACTCCCCACCTCTTGCTGCACGGTGAGCAGATTCATCCTGACAAAAACCTAGTCCAGGGGAAAAAGGCTGCAAATAGGCTGCCAGTTAATTGAGTTGATTCGCTCACTAGGGACTACACAAATGTCTGGACCGGCACTAAACAGAATCAGGCACGGGAGGAAGGAAGCTTTTTGGGGAGCCAGCTGCTGGGCTGGCTCATCTGGCCTCCAGTCACCAGAACCAAATGCTGCTTCTCTTGGATCCAGGCTGTGATAGAGGTTTTCTGGCTGGGAGGGAAGGGGCAGCTGCTGCAGCTGTGTAGCCTAAGAAGATTGAAGCAGCAGAGCATAAGAGATCTGTGTTAGGAGGATTGCTGAGCTCCTGGGGATGGTAGCTCAGGAAAAGGCCATTTTGCTGGTCACCCGTCCCTTGGCCAGTTCCCCCACACAGCCGGTGAGGACTGACACCCAGCACCTGCCAGCAGGCTGGACAGTGGCTCTGCCAACGGCCGTGACAAGCGCCTTTCCAGAGCTACAGTGGCCCAAAAGGAGCACCTCCGTGTCACGGCTGCAGCTGCCTGCACGCTGACGGGCCCCAGGGAAGCAGATCTGGCCGGTTCACGTCGCCAGCCCCACATAAGCATGGGGTGGGCTGGCAGCCGGCAGCATTCGGCACCGCTGCCCGAGGCGTGATTTTGGTTTCCCGGTTGATTCAATCAAACATAAAAGGATGTGGAGAAACTGCAGACGGACAACACGGGACACACAGTGCAGCAGGGTGGTTAAGCTACATCTAGAAGGCACATATGCCATGTGACTGTCCACTAACCTCAGGACAGGCTGTTCAAGCACCACCGCTGCCCTCCAAGGCTGGGAACCTCCAAGGGCTCCACATCCCCTGTGGATTCCGCTTCTCTAAAAGAAGCTGTGAACTGGAGCCTCTCAGGCTGCTCCTACACAGAACAATCACATATGGGGGCACTTCTGTACCCTGCCGTGTTCAGTTGAGGAATGTGAAGGGAGGGAGGAATAACAGCAGGGGCATAAGACATCAAATACAGGCATTAAGCAAACCCGCTTCACACACACACACCATACTTACCAACTGCAGAGAGGGAGACTGTAGGCTTCCTGGTGTCTCTGAAACACAACACGGCTAATGTGAGCACCCACGGCATAGCCCAGCAGCTCCAGTCTCCCCAGTGAGCTTCCTGTTATTCCAGGACTAATTTTATTGCTGCCTCTTGTGCCTTCTGCTTACCAAAATACACCACATTAAAGGGAATAAAGAAAGAGGTGACCAGCTGGAGGACAACAGCCATCCTGTTTTGGCACCACATACAGCAGCAAGTTTAGGAGATAGCATGGACTTGGAGGAGACTAGAGGGAGGAGAAAAGCATGCAAAGCATGGCATGTTGTAGTGAGGTGTGATCAGTCTCTTCTCCCGAGAAACAAGTGATGGAACAAGATGAAAAAGCCTCAAGTTGCATCAGGGGATGTTTAGGTTGGACCTGAGGAACAACGCTTCCTTGCAAGCGTTGTCAAGGGCTGGCCCAGGCTGCCCAGGGCAGCGGTGGAGTCCCCACCCCTGGAAGGGTTTCAAAGCTGTGGAGATGTGGTGCTGAGGGACATGGTTTAGTGGTGACCTGGCAGTGCTGGGGTAATAGCTGGACTCAATGATCTGAAAGATCTCTTCCAACCAAAACAATTCTATGACTCTACGATTCTGTCTTGCAACTGGGCAGACAAGGAAACTGGGTTCACAATGTGTTGCAGCATGAAGCAACAAAACAGGCTTTCACAGGAACAGAGCTGTGGACCATGGTGATGGCTTAACAATACTCAACAAAAGCCACTGCTGAGTTTGTCAAGCCTTTGCAGACCCTGATTTGAGGCAGATGGAGTGGCGACTTCAGAGCAGAGACTTCATCTCTAGCATAAAACGGCAAAATGAGTAAGATATAAGCCCAGCTGAGTGCAGACTCTACAGACCAAAACCTTCAGTGGAAGAAGCCAGTGCGGCACCATGACCACTCCTAGCAGCCAGGACATGGATCAAGGCAAAAATTCACTCCTTGACCTTGCACCTGCCCTTTCATGAAAAACACCAGTGAAAATAAGGACTATTGGCTTCAGCTTTTTATATCTGCTGAAAAGCAGAACATTTTCTGGAATGGACTGCACCTCTTCCTCTAAGAATTTCTACCTAATCAAAAAAGTTATTTGGTATGAAAAATTACATGGGGCATTTCCAACTGCCCTTCCTGTAGGGCCACCTCCCCAGGGTGTCAGCAGAGATGGCCGCTTTCAGCAGGATGTTCATTTGCTGGAGGCCAGCAGCCCCAGGAGCACACTGCCCCAGCAAGCTCAGAGAGCTCACCAGCACAAGTGGGTTGTAGAGGCTGCTCAGAGACTGCCCCAAGCAAGCGTTTCTGGAGTACTGATACAGGCAGACACAAAATGATGGCAGGGCATGAGAGAGTTAAAGCAGGGCTTCCGATAACAACCTTCAGAGAACTCTGTTTTTGCCTGGGCACTAAGATAGTATCACAGGAAAACACAACCAGCAGTTATTGTCTCTCTACGTCTTTTAATTACACATTAATAATATATTGCCATTCTCGAGCACCATTTAACCAAGGATCTAAGTGCTTCATAGGAGCTAAACAAGCCTCGGGGCAGCCTGGTGCAGTGGGGTTATATAATTATCCTCCCATTATAACTGAGAAAAGGAGGCAGAGAGGAACAAAGTGATTTGCCAGGGGTCATAAAGACCTGCTGTACAGCCAGCAAGAGAACCCAGCAGTCCCAGTGCCAGCACCTTGCTTCTCAGGTGTGACATACCAGGGTTTAATACTTGCAGGTTTTGAAAGGTCTGTTACCCTGAAATTACTCATAATAGAAAGCACCCAGAAGGACATTTAAGGGCTGGGGCATGTCCAGAGAAGGGCAATAAAGCTGGGGAAGGGTCTAGAGCACAAGTCTGGTGAGGAGCAGCTGAGGGACCTGGGCTTGTTCAGCCTGGAGAAAAGGAGGCTCAGGGGAGACCTTCTGGCTCTCAACAACTCCCTGACAGGAGGTTGGAGCCAGGTGGGGTTAGTCCCTTCTCCCAAGGAATAATGGACAAGACAAGAGGAAATGGACTCAAATTGCCCCAGGGGAGGTTTAGGTTGGACCTGAGGAACAATTTCTTCCCCACAAGGGTTGTCAAGGGCTGGACCAAGCTGCCCAGGGCAGTGGTAGAGTCCCCATGATCCCTGGCAGGGTTTCAAAGCTGTGGAGATGCGGTGCTGAGGGATGTGGTTTAGTGGTGCCCTGGCCTGCTGAGTTAATGGCTGGACTTGAGTATCTTAAAAGGTCTCTTCCAACTGAAATGATTCTATGATTCTATTTTTCCCCAATGAGGAGCACAGCTGTGGCTTAACTGTACCTCTCTACTGTCCTTCACCAACTCTGAACTGCCTTGAAAACAGGCGAACCAAAACATAGAATTGTTTTGGTTGGAAGAGACCTTTAAGATCAGCCATCTATGAGATTATGGGAAGCAAACAAAGCCCCTGCAAGTGGAGCTGAAGAGCAGCACCCATCTGTGTATGCTTTGCCCTGCAAGGTGCTAATCTGGAAAGTAGCCTGATGACTTCCCCACAGTGCAGAAACATACTGATTCTTACTTGATGTCCCAGATGTAGATGTAGGTGTCAACAGAACTGGTGACCAGCAGGTCTGGCTCAAACACTGCCCAGTCCAGGTCACTGCAAATGCAAAATCATAGTAGGTCAGCAGAGAGAAGCCCGGATAATTTGCATCAACTTCTCACAAGCCCCACATACATTTCTCGACAAATTCACAGCCACTCCATGGCACCTACTGAAGTTTTTTTTAAGTAAAATGCAAGATCTTAATAATTTCTAAGTAAATTCCAAGAAGCAATGAAATACTTTTAAGTAAATTCCAGAGAAGCATCCTCCTAGCCCTGAACTTTACAGGTGTTGTGTGTGTGTGCTCTTTTCTCCACAAGCAAAGGGACACTGTCTCAGCGAGTTCCCAGCTATCCTGCTTTTCTGGCATCAACCCCTGACTCTGGGATGCCTTCCTGTTGGGCTCCCTGGGTGTATCTGGGACACAGCCTCCAGTCAACCATTTCAAGGGCTGTAATTCCTTTCCAGTCAGGAGCTGGAATTAAAAGAGTCCTTCACCTGCATTTCCAGCCCAGCACTAAAATGCACCCCTCAAACCAGAAATCTCCCCTGCACCACCACAACACAGCGTGGACTTGATCTTTGGGATTACCTGCTTTAAGTGGCTGTCACACAGAAATGAGGCTGGGAGTCAATTTATAAACACGCTGCTGTTTCCCAGATGATGGCTGCTGATCATTACAAGGACAGCAGCCTCTGGCAATGACACCCGAGCCATCAAAGGCTTAGTTGATGTACTGGGGAAGGCACAAGAGGGTGAGTTGCCTCGCATGCGACATCCATCTCCAGTGCAGTCCGGGAAAGTGAATGAAAACAGGCTAAGAGCAGAGCCCGAGCAGGTCCAGGACCCAAACATCCACCTTCTATGAAATAAGCCATCGTTTTCCACCCAGCAATCCCCAGCAGCCCTCAATCCTCACCTGATCACACGGGTGTGGCCTTGAAGCGATGTGCAAACTTCCCCATTACCTTCCTTCCACTTATACAGGTCAACCCGCTGATTGCTCTGAAATTAGATAGGAGAAAGGAGACAGTCTCAGACAAACAGGGTAAGACAGGAATCTGTGTGTCAGTACCAGGTTCCCTTCACTTTGAACAACCTGGGTTACCAATGAGTCACACCGTGATTAGCAAAGTCCTTGCCCAAAGCAGGAGAGCAAAGATGAACCTGTGGTCTGCAAGGACTATCAAAAGCTTACACTTTTAATTACACCCACTTAAAACTGAAGACAAACAAGAATGGGAGGGGGAAAAAAAAAAAGTTACACTGCAAAATGTTTCCACAAAACAATGTTCTCAGAGTTTTTATTTCCTAACATAGTGTAACTGCAGGCAACAGGCAGCCAAATTCTCTCTGCAGGAACACCCAGCCAGCCTGTTCAGATTCACAACTGGCATCTGCAGGGGGGTGATGGATCACCACCGGTTCTCAACTCTCCCTCTATTCGATTCCAGGATAATCAGGGCTATTGCCAAACACAAACAATACAGTCTAATGGCTTCAAGGTCGTCTCCTTAAGGGCACTTCCATCCTTGCCAGCCCAGGAAAAAAAAAAAAAAAACCAAACTTAAGTGCTTATCACCAACGGTAAACCACAGGAGCAAACCAGAGGAATCAATGACAATGTTATTTAAGACTTCTTCACTCCTTCCAGGAATAAATCCTCCTCCAAATGCAGCCACACACAAAATTATTTGAATCCCATTCTGCCTCAATCATGGTTCACTTCAGCACAGGCTGACTCTAATCTTTCTGGGGCAAGAATTGCCTTTTTGGCTGCCTATAGAGCACCACACACTATGGGCCACGACTGGAGGATAGTCCTTGCAAAATCAGAAATAACACAGCTTCAAAGTCTGATCTTCATTAGTCTCTTGTATTCAAACTTACAGGTAGATGAGGGAAAAGATAATAGAGAAAAGACTTATTTTACATTATTTGTGACACATTTTTGTGGTGGCATTTTCAGGGTGGTTTTGTTTTGTTTTTCCTACCCCAAAGCTGTTTTATATGGATTTGAATTTGCAGATGGAGGGTTTTGCCCTTCCAGCCCTCCCCAAAACAGAAGGTCTCCAGCAATAAATACATGGCATTTCTCTACAACTCACAGCAGGGCTGCACAACAGCTCAGGGCAAAGAAAACTCCTTGCATGTTCCTCATTGACAGAAGGATTTATGGGAGTAGAGTGAAGTTATCCAAGAGAATCTGTCCAGGACTCCAGAGTTGATGTTACAAGATAAGGATCAACAGAAGGTTCTCAGACTCTTAGAGGGGCATCTCACATGGAAAGTGTTGCCCATAGCACAAGGTGTGAGGGAATGACAGCTCCTCCCGATAAGTATCAATGCACACTGCCAACAATTTCATCACCCCCTTCTTCAAGCCTTTGTGACCACACAGAAATTACAAGGACAGAATTCTGAAACACCAGCTTAGAAGTCCTCAGAAATGTGCTTGAGCCAGAGGGCAAACAAGTTTCAGTCAGGAACAAGACGGGTTTCTATGCTCAGAGCAGCAAGACACTGGAGTGCTCGGATGGGCACAGCTCTCCTTCACAGCAGGGTCCTGCTCCCATCAGCATTAACCCACCACTAGATATGGCCTTCAGAATGTGTTTGAAAAGCAGCTTTCCTGCTCTACTCATGGCCTGCACAGCACATTGCCCAATTTGGTTTTGATTTTCACAGGCTGTATCCAGAAGTGGCACTGAAGGACACATTTTTGAAAGCTTTACTAACTCTCCACTCGAAAGCGGGCAGCTGCTGAAGGCACCTTTAAGATGCCAGCCATGTGCTAGAGCTGGGAGGAGACAGGCTGGCGAATGTCAGAGAGCAAACAAGCAAAGGCTACTGACAACACTGCTCCACTTTTAAGACTTTCTTTTCAATCATAGCTAGTCCAGGAATAAAAAGTAAGAAAAACCCCAGGAAACCACCTTCAGCAAAGTGTTTGCTCAAAAGAAAAAAAAAAACAAACCAAAACAGAAGGAACCTCTCCACTCCCAGCTATTCCAAGTCTTCCAGGCTATAAAAGCAGATGCAACACAGCAGCAGAACAGAAATTGCTGCGGCTCTGTGGCTGATGGCTCAGACTGCTGCTGGCAGAAGCTCAGGGCTCTGGGTGAACAAGCTACAGAGCACGACAGACTGAATAAAGATCAGAGCTAAAACCAGTGCTCAGGCCCCAAATGACCACCAATCAATTTACTCCTCCATGCACAGAGTAAAAACTTCTCACTGACTTGGTCCCTGCCCACCAGCAAACCCAGATGGTTACACCACTGAGCTAAAAGACAAGCATGCAAAACTAGATCCAACACTGGCCAGTAACTTGAGACCCATCAGGCCAAATACCTCACTGACCAAAGTCCACCCATGAAACAGGAAAGAAGATGACAACTTTTAAATAAGTGGACTTACTGAAGCTGCAAAGTAGTAGGCATAGCTGTCGTGAGGGTTCCACTGCACTGCCCCAATGTCCCACTTGCTCTGCCGGGAGATCTTTCGATGACCTTCATTTGGTGCATCCAGGTTGACTATGTAGAGGAAACGGCGGCTGCAAGACACAGAAACAAAGGGGCTGTATTGCACAGGACTGATCTCCAAACCCCAAGCTCACAGGGAACTCATGTTCTTGTGCCTAGAGGACCAACGAAAAGAAACATTTCACAAGATAGATGAAAATAACTATTCCTGAGAACGCTACATTTGACCACATAATTCAAAAAGGGCTACACTAGGGAGAAAAAAACCAACCAAACAAAAACAAAACAGAAAAGACACACTGAAATTAAACAGAATCTGCAAGCACAGAATCATGGAATGATTTGGGTTGGAAGGAATCTTTCAAGGTCATCTAGTCCAAACCCCCCTGCAGGGAGCAGGGACATCTGCAACTAGAGCAGGTTCCTCAGAGCCCCAGCCAACCTCACCTGCAATGGTGCCAGGAATGGGGCAGTGACCACCTCTCTGGGCAACCTGGGCCAGGCTCTCACCACCCTCCCTATAAAACATTTCTTCCTTCTAAACCTAAATTTCTTCCAGTCTAAATCTCCCTCTGGTAGTTTGAACCCATCCCCCCTTGTCCTGTCCCCACGGGCCCTGCTCCAAACTCTGTCCCCATCTTTCTGACAGGCCCCTTGAAGTCCTGAAAGGCCACCAGAAGGTCTCCCCAGAGACCTCTCTTCTCCATGGTGAACCCCCCCCATCTCTCTCAGCCTGGTCTCCCAGCAGAGAGGTTCCAGCCCTCCCAGCATTGAGTGTAAGGAGTAGCCGGCATGTCTGAAGAGGTTGCTCTGAGTGAGAATTAATGAGCCCTGAGGAAGATAAGATAATTTTTGTGCGGCTAAGTGTTTCCACACCACATTGTTTGGGGGGCTTGGCTCCACAGATAGCACAAGTACGGCTGCACAGAGCCAGCTCAGCTGGAGCAGCTTATTGACACAGGTGGACACAGCACAGCACTGGCTCTTACCTGAGCTAGCCCTATATGCAGCAGGATGTTAAACCTGAACTCACACATCCTTCTGGATGTGGCCAACTCCCCACAAAGCCAGGCAAGGAATCATTCCCTCCACAGTGTGATTCATAGAATCATTTTGGTTGAAAGAGACATTTAAGATCAAGTCCAACCATTACCCCAGCACTGCCAGAGCACCACTAAACCACATCCCTCAGCACCACATCTCCATGGCTTTGAAACCCCACCAAGGATCACAGGGACTCCACCACTGCCCTGGGCCAGCCCTTGACAACACTTGCAGGGAAGAAATTGTTCCTCAGGTCCAACCTAAACCTCCCCTGGTGCAACTTGAGGGCATTTGCTCTTGTCCTGTCACTTGACCAACCCCACCTGGCTTCAACCTCCTGTCAGGGAGTTGTCAAGAGTTAGAAGGTCTCCCCTGAGCCTCCTTTCTCCAGGCTCAACAACCCCAGGTCCCTCAGCCACTCCTCACCAGAGGTGTGCTCTAGACCCTTCCCCAGCTGCTTTGCCCTTCTCTGGACACACTCTGGCCCCTCAAGGTCCTTTTTGGAGAGAGGAGCCTAAAAACCGAACCAAATATTCAAGATGCAGCCTCACCAGTTTTTACAAGCAAGACAGACCACCCATAAATAATCATGGGCCAGCTAAATTCTACCAGAAGACCAGTACCAAAACATATTGAACCATATAAAATTAACCACACCAGCATCATGTATGTCAGCTGTGTAGCAGGGATAGAGCTGCTCTGAGCACTGTGACTTTCCCAAGAATTAACAAAGAACATCTTTGCTGCCTTTGCAGACCAAAATCCTCAGGGCTTCCTCCTCTGAAGAGCAAAGATGCAGAACCCTCTGAGGCTCTCACATGGCTTGAAAAGAAACCTGAAGGGCTGCTGAGTCCAGGGGAGAAGCTTGAAAAGCAGAGGGACACAGACCCAATGCTGAATTGCAGACAGGCTGTCCCTAGCTTGCTGTTGGCCCAAATAAGTTGTGAAATTGGGCAAATGTTAGAAGGAAGAAGCATCAGGTTAGACCCAAATCAGCTGCTGAACTGGTTAATCCTGTACAGCACTGTCAGACTAAGTTTACAGGGATGTGAGCAGGCTGCTGAGTTGTAGCAAAGGACCCATTTTCTCTTAGACCAGCCAAAGGTTAGCTGCATCCACACAATCCTGAATTTGAAGGGAACATCCTAACTAGTGCAGTAATTGGGTCACCAGCAGTACTGAAAGGCAGCAACCAGGCAGGCAAATGCTGAGCTGCCTGAAGACTTGCCCTGGTGGTGGCTACATCATGCCCAGCCCTCCTGGGAGCTCTGGCATCTCAGAGTCTATGGCACCCACTTGCTCTTCTGGAGTATCATGAACTGAACTGGCAGAGGAGCAGGTCAGAGTACTTGGCTCCTCCACCTAAGTACACCATGGGAATATTCAGGGCAAATTTTGTCTTACTGAAATGATTTAGTCTGTATTTTAAGCAGAATCTAAACAAGTACTTCATGATGCTCCACCTCCCACGAGTGGATTTGGGAAAGCACATATCAGGAAAGCCAGGGCAGTATTTTATTGTGCTGCTGTTGCTGGCTTTCTACATTGGAAATGTGACCTAGAATCCTTTTCATCAATCCTCAGAAAGAATTCAGCTGCACCTTTCTGAAACAACACATCAGCCCTTCGAGCGAGGCCAGCCTGAAGGTTGTTGCTGAGGCTGGTGGAAATGCAGACAGTCACACATTTCTCACGGGGACTGTCACACTCACCCCGAGAGGACCGCACGCTGTCCCAGGCAATCCACCGACATCGCCGTCGCCTGTTAAAGAGAAACAGAGAACAAAACTCAATACTACCTGTCAGGTCAGCATCTCGGGCACACATGCGACTGTGGGGAGCTGCTCAGGAAAACCTGTCAGCTCAGCTTCAAGGTATAAAGCACTACAGGAAGAGGCGAGGCTGGTATCTGTCAGAGATGGCAGAAGTAATGTCCCCAGATCGGTGATGGAGTGTAGTGGTTGACTTTGGGATGCAGAAACATCTCTGTTAGAGTAACCTTAATACAAGACCTGGCAGACACCATTATGAGCCCTGAGCCCTTCTCCTCGCCATGGCAATTGCAGCTGCAGCCTTTCAATCAGCAGTCTCTAATAATCCCTATTAATCAGCCTCTGCTCCTGCTCAGGAGCTTTCTCAGGCTCCCACTCTGCCACTGCAGGGCCAGATTTAATTATATACGTACTGGGAGATAGAAGCGAAACCAGTTGTGTAAGGCTGGTCTCCAGAAGCGAGAGGTGGCCAAGAGGCACCAGAATTTACTTTGGCATTGCTCGTGAAGAAGGCAGAGAGACAACTTAAAATGCCATCAAAAGAAACAAAACAAAACCCCAAATAGCCTGTTTGAACATCATCTCCCCCCCTTTCCATTCAGAATGGAATCGGCCGATCACCTCATTTAATTGCCAAGAGAATAAAGGAAAATTTTACTCAGAAAGCTGAAGAATTCAGCCCATAAACATAGATGTGACTTCAATACAGATTTCAGCAGCCACAGTATAAAAATCAGAATGTGCTCCCTATTCTTTAAACTAACTGCTGTCATCTTCAAAGCCTCCACTCTGAGGGCTCAGGATTTCTCTGCTGTTGCTGTTCAGGATTCTGCTAAGTACTCTCAGTATGGCTGCAACAAGACTTCACGATGACTTCCTACAGCTTCTACTTGGAAGCATCACTAAAACTAGACAGACAATACAACCCTATTCCATGCCCATCAGATTTGACAGAAGAACCATCACAAAACCCTCCATTTTTCAACCAGGACCTGACCCCCTGCTTGCAATTACCCCGACTAAAGGAAAAACAGCATCATGGACTCATTCTTCATCAGAAACCACACAGCAAAGAGCTACAAACGCCTGCAGAGCTTCAGCAGGAGCCCACAGTAAACCCAAGGCCTACATCTGTACCCCAACTATACCACCTTTCACTGCTTTTGCTGTTCCAGGACCCACTTCCATTGCTTTTTCCTAGGTTTTCAGGCAAGGTTTTCCTAGTCCTAAAACTCATGCTGTAAATAAGAAGCTAGTTTTAAAATCTCTAAATAGGGAAGAAATAATCCCACCTTGCTGATTTCACAGCACCTTGCAGAACAACAAAGGGGGGTAACTGAGCGTATTAAAGCAGCAAGCAGAAAGAAGTTGTTTTCCCAAATGATCCACGTTTCACTTCTAAAGGAATGAAAATGAGGATCTAGTGATTTATTTAAAGTGAGAATCCAGCCATTACTGGAACTAGAACTTTCTCATATGATGAAGAGCTGGTCAGCCTATATATTTCATCCAGCCATGGCCATCTTTCCTCAAGACAGAAACAAACCCGTCAATTTAAAGTGATTGATAATTTCATACCCAAGTTTATTTGTTCTGGTGTTGGCACAGGGATCTCATAAATCCTTACAAATCGCTTTTAATCATGAACATGAGTAAACTTTTTCCAGGCACCAAACATCATAAAACATAACGAACAATCAGAATGAAGCAAAAAACCAAACCCAAACGGCTGTCACGTAATGTGCTCAGGACATCAATACGTCCGTCTTCACAGCACAACCTTCCAGGAGAGGGGAGCTGAATCTGAACCGCCCAACCTGACAGCAGTTTTTAGCCTAACCCAACAATCAGAACAGCTGGAACTGTTGTTGATGAGTCACGGCAACGCAAACAGCACACTGAAAAAAAGCATTTGAAAACCAGCTCTGAGCCTGCAGCCCAGGCGGCATCTACTCAGACTTCAAACGCCTCCTTTGGCATTTCCCTTGACTTCTGCCAGGCGAGCCAAGGAAAACACCTTTTAATCTCCCAGCTTACATTTGTTTGAATCTACCTCCATTCTCTCCTCCTGAAAGGCACCAGACTGGCCCGATTTGCCAGGGCTACACTGGTTTTTGAGAGCTGCAAACTCTTAGCGAGAATGACCAGTTCTCTACATACCTAACTTCCCTGAGTTGCTACAAATGGTATTACTGACTTCACCTTGGATGCGGTGAGCTTTGCTCTGCTTTTGACAGCCTGAGAAGAGCCTGTCGGTCACAGCTAAATCAGAAGAGTACAGAGACTGCCACCTCTGTCAGCTTGTACAGAAAGATGACGCTTGTAGGCAGCACTGGCCCCAGAAAATACTGGATTTGCTGAAGTGTTACAGGCTGGGTGCTGTAGTTTTCACACAACACACTCTGGCATGATGAATGAAGACAGTCATAGTGCTTGCAGACATGTATGGGCTATAAATACAACAGCTGCCCATTCTTGTTTCCATTTAAGATGGTTTGGGGGTAGGGATTTTGGGAGACCATGGCCTACAGGCAGAGCTCAAGCCTGGTACCAGGTGATCACAGAATGTCTTTGGTTGGAAGAGACCTTCAAGATCATCTAGTCCAACCTTCAACCCAACAAGCAAGCTCAGCACTAAAGTATGTCCCTAAGCACCAGGCCCCCACGCCATTTCAATGCCTCCAGGGATGGCAACTCCACCTCTGCCCTGGGCAGACCATTCCAACATTTGATAACCCCTTCAGTGAAGAAATGTTTCCTAATATCCAGC
>JANHGN010021661.1:6422-17820 GCA_024605025.1 Megaceryle maxima | reverse complement strand
AAAAAAAAAAAAAAAAAAACAAAAAAAACAAAAACCACAAAACAACACCAAACCAAACACCATAGCTTTTGAGTTTTCCTCCAATATTCATATAAATTGTGTACTCTCCTATATCCTCAACTTTTATTCTCCAAGCAGTACCTCAAACTCCCAAATGATTACACCCACTGAGAAACCGGTGTAGACAGGTATTAATTCATCAGGGGAAAATTTCTTCAAAAACCTCCATCCCCATTATTGCATTTCTTTGTCCTCAAAGGGTTCTCCAATGCTATCAGTTGACATTATCAGTCAAATCTAAACACGAGCTATTGAAGGCTCATCAGATCACTGACAATGTCATTTTAACAGCTTTAAAAAACGTAAGTTTTAGGGACAAATATCTTGAAAAGAATGAAGCTCTGCTGATGTGCGTCAGAGAAAAGGCTACCTATAGGCTTGTCAAATTTCCAGTTTTATTCCAACTTGAATCACTACGGAAAGTTAAGTGTCTGTAGGAACGTGAGGGAAAGGGAAAAAGTAACAGAGCATTTCAGAGGTTGTAAAATCTCCCTTGGGCATTTTTCCAAATTCAGCTTCATAGAGCCTAAGACTTAAATATAATGGACATTTCCAATGTCCACTTCTGGCAAACTGATTTTGTTTGCTTTTTAATTAAGAGTTGCTATCACTACTTCAGTAACAGAAATCCAGCATCCAGAGTCCTTCTGTGTGTCCTGGAAATAGCAGCAGTACATTCTGCAGAGGAGCGTTGTTGTAGCATTTGCAAATATTATGGAAATGTTTTTTCCTTATAAAATTTCCAATTGTTGGGGGGAAGGCATTTTCAGTACAGTATACCAAGAACACTAAGAGTCAGTCCTCAAGTAGGAAAGCATGTATTTAATGGAATCAGATGGAATCGGGGCTCTTTTTCATTAGGAGTAAAATAGATTCAGTGTTGGGAGTATTTGCCAAGGTATTATCAGTAATTCCATGAAAATTATAAAGGTAGAAAGATTGATATTTTCTTAGATGTTTTGTCTAAAGTACAATTACTGTCAATTGAAAAAGATTTTCAAGATGACATTAGAAATAATCAGGAAAACTTAAGCTGCACTCAACATGCAAGTTCCCATCAAGCAACATTAGCAGTCCTCCAGAATTAACCAAAAAGATGCTTGGAATTCTTTCTGCATTACACAGACCTTCCCATGGCGCGTCTGGCATCCCAGCCCTCCCTCGTGCCTACATTTAAACCATTCACCCATCCTTCGGCAAGACAAAGCCTACTGCTGAAACCAAGTCTCCAGTGATGCAAGTCAAGAACAGCAGGGAGTGCAAGTGTAGCCATCGTGTAGAGGAATCTACATAAAATCAGCTGGACTCTATTAAATTAAGCGCACTGCTTTAAGGGCAGACCTCTCTCTATACACACGTATTTGGCACATGACCCGAGGGTGGGAAAAACCAAACAGACTTCATTAACTTCTGCTATGTATCTCTGTCTCCTTTTTAGATGCTGCTTAGTAGGTGAGATTTCCAACCAGGATATTACTGACAGGAGATGTTAGTAATCCAGTAGCTCTTTACACTGCCTGGAATCCAACACAGAGCATAGATACCCACGTTACAGGTACCAGATTTCTGTTACTCATTCATACCCTGGTATTTCGGCATTAGAGTTGTGCTTGCGCTTCAAAGCTCACCAACCCTTCCCCCATAAGGGCAGAAGTCAAAGATCCGTGGACAAGCACTTAAGTCAAACACACCCTTTGCTATTTCAGGCTTTAACATAAGCAGATTACAGCTCAGCTGTATTCTGTTTGAACTTTTGTTTATCTCTTACCAATGCTGCACTAATTATCCCTGACAAAAGACAGACTTTATTTAACAAGAAACGACCAACCTTTATAGATAAACTCTTTCTCCCTGTACAAGTTCTGCCTCTAAGTAGTTATTAAATACCAACTTTTAGGAGTAATTAGGAAATACTCTTACCATGCAGAGTTAGCGTGGAATTCAAACAACACAGGAGAGATGCATTTCATGGGGTGGGGGATGCCAGGGACACCCTGTCCACAAGAGAAGCCAAGATGCACCTCAGCTTGTGGGAAAGCCTTTCTACAGATCTGGGATATTTGTGCTCTTGCAGCACACGCTGTTCCGGGAAGGCTTGGTAGCTGCTCTTCAGTGCAATGCATTTTGCCATGAGTAAATAGACAAAAGCTCCACCTCAAGCTGTTCAGAAGGGAAAGGGAAGCTCTTTTCCTGACACCCTTTTGCACAGAGGACAGGAAAGCTTGTGTCTTCAGACGGGAGAAGCAAAGAGCAGAGACAGTTTCAGAGGAGGAAGAAATGGAGGTATTGGGACAGGTAGCGAAAATGAACACTGCAAGAGAACAAGAAATTTAATCAAAACCAGGTAGTCGATCTGTTCTATTAAGTGGCACTTAACTTGCTAAAGGAACTCTGAGGGAGCTGCCCTCTGTGTGCAGGGCAGAGCATTGAGGAGACCAGGAGATTGTTACCTCTAACACTTCTATGCTTACCTGCTCTCAATGGTTTTCCTTTGGGGTGGGTGGTGGTGGTTAGGGGACGAGGCTAGTGGACAGAGAACAATTACTGACTCTTTCATTTCCAACAGCACGAGCACTAAAAGACTAAAGCCAAAGTAAATGACACCATTTGTCATTTTAGCATGGACATTCCCCCTTTGCACTGTACCTCAGTAGGAATGTCCTGGCCCAGTGAAGGAAGGTGCTGTCACAGATGGGGACGTGTCACAGGACCGGGAAGCTGTCAGGGTGGCATGTGCAGGCGGTGCCCAACAGCACAGGTACACCACCGGCACAGAAAGGGGGATCCCACAGCACCCACGGCTTGGCTTGGAAGCCGCAGCTGGGCTGCTGAAGCACAGGTTGATGAAAGGCTGAAGCAAGTCTAATGCCAGGCCAGCATCCACAGAGGACCTCCCACACTGGGACAGCACTCATCCAGCTGCATGGCAAGTCAGATCTCAGGCTGACTTCCAGACCAACCTAAGGTCTAACTCAAGGAGCCAAAACAAGAGAAGCAATAGGAAGGAAGAGAGCTGGAGGCAGGACTGATCTTTCAGCAGCAGCACTAACTCAGAGCTGTGTAATCAGGCCTCGAACTTGTACTTTGATGTACATCTGTAGTATTTTATCTAGCAATATACACACAGAGATGAATGGTAGCACCTCCTTTTTTAATATCGTAATGTTTAACTACTTAACTGAGGTGATCCGTCAAGTTCTACATGGCAAACACTTGTGAAACCGTTTCCTTCCCCCACTGCCTACAATGTATTTAGAAAATTATTTGATTTATACCACAAAGGGAACTCAAACATAGCTCAAGAGCAAACAAAACTTCTCTACACCATACACACACAACCTATCTAAGATGTGTGAGAAACCCTCAGTGTTTTGCTATCCTTCTGGCTTCTGCACACTCAACATTTGGAAGTTTCATCTTCACAGAACCAGTCAGGATCATCTCACAAGAGCTTCTGAATTGCCACAACAATCAAAAAAACATTATTAGAGGGAGATTAACTGGAGTTAGTACATACAGTTTAGGTTTAAAGTAAAAAAGGCTGATTTCCCAAAGCTGATGAGAACTGAGAGGAAAAAGTTACTTGAAAGAAAATCTACATACATTCCAATTGTAAGCTTTTTTTTTTTTTATCTTTTTGCCTAAGACAGACAATCACAGTAAAGAAATTATGATCCCCTTAGTTGAAAGGGAAACTTTGGCTAAAAATATAACCTGCTTCTATGGGGGGGTGGGGGGAGGGGGCACGACACAAACATAATGCCAGATTAAAAAGGGGTAAAGGAGGGGAAGAACAACAGATAGTGATGAAAGGGAGCTACAACTACAGATAATTGGCAAGTGAAACCAAAGCCAAAGTCAAGACAAGAAAAAAAAAAAAAAAAAAAAAAAATCATGACTTGCAGGAAAACAGAAAATGAGCTGCTTTTTAAAATCAATTAGGAATGACTGAAATCTAATAGTGGTATAACCCCACTACAAAATAGAAGTGAAAACAGAGCTAATGATGCAGGAAAAAAAGCATTTAATTTTTTTTCCACTCAGCATTTGGAAAGAGTGAAAAAATGCACTTGTATCAGACTGATGAATTACCTCAGTGGCCAAGTCAGCCCCAAAATCTTGCAATCAAGTTTCGATTCCAGCCTCTGAGGAAATGCCTGACCTACCGTCAACAACCCGACTCACCAGTGCAGAGGGATGGAGGGGAGATGGTGCCAATCCAGCACCAGTAGCTGAGAGGGAAGCAGGATGACCAGTGCAATTACATCCTATTAGCAAGGCACAGCTTTCAGATAAACCAATCAAAAATCAGCATAGGATTCCAGCGATAAGGAATTCAATGATATGAACGTAATTTATCAGTATTGTTGTTCTATATCAAACAGGTCCTGTCAAACAAATCCAAACACTCTCTCCAATGAGATTATACCTTGGGTTGAAAAAGATAGCTCTGTTAGCATATGTATATTTGTCGGCCAGCATTTGACTTAATACCACAGAACACTGATAAAGGCGTTAGCACTGCACAATCAGAATGAAATATCTTCAGTGTATTAAGAATCAGCCAGAAAACTGGCCACTGTTTAATCTGTGAGCTGATAACACTCCCTGTGACTCAGACGTACCCCACCGCTCGACGCACGGCACACCAGCGGGACTTGCTAGCACTGTGCAAGATTTATTTCTATGGTCCCAGGGCCAACAAGGATCAGACGTTAAAGAACAGTAAGAACCAGTCAGCAGAAGCAGGAGCCAGGCAAAGCAGAGTTGGGCACAACATTAAAAAACAATAAAATCCAAAGATTAGCTACTGGAGTAGATGGGATCAGCCAGGGGAAGTGAACAGTATTTCCTCCTCTTATGGAAATATGATTTTATGTGCTCTCCAGAAATAAAAGTTACAAGCAAGCCAGGATAACTTTATCCTTTCTAAAAAAGAACTATAACCCCACTACGTTAAGCCTATGTTGTACCATTTACCAACAATTTTATTAGCTTGCAAAAAAATGGAGTTGGCATTTGTAAGAAAATGTTTTACTCCCCTTACCCATAACAAGTCAAGCTCTTCCAAAGATTTCCTACAGATACAATATATTAAGCAGAAGACAAATAGTTATTGCCCTCTTGCCACATGAAGCTGTCAGCATTCCTCCTCTGGAAGAGACTTGCAGAGGTACTTGAACAGCACACACGGGCACTGTGGGAGGCTTGTCAAGTCTGTGTTGGAGAGGGAAAGTCCCAGACACCTGTAGACCACTAACAGGATTTCTAGTCCAGCCTCGACCGGGCCAAGCGCCAGTGAACAAGTATCTCCATTTATTTCACCTCTGTGTCTTGTTTTCTCAGCTATAAAATGGGGATAATGAAATGCATCACCTCTGTTAGGTGCTCTGGTATCTCCTGAGAGCAAAGAAGCCATCACATTGGTTATTCACCAAGCATTAGTTAATGACTTCCTTCTACAACTGACTGTCCTGGCCAGTAACACTAATTAAAATTATCAGTTCAAAGGATCTGTCCACATAAACTACAACTTTACACTGCACATTTTTTCATATGGACCTTCCTAAATTAGGAAAAGCTCAGCAGTTTGTGGGTGGGACTGAAACTAAACCAAACTACCCAGCTACTCATGCAGCCACCATTAAATAAAACCCCACAGATCACTGCTGCTGCCCATGCTTCTGGCCCTGTCAACCTGCCCACAGGCCCCTGGCCCAGCCCAGGTATGCTCCCTCTGCCCCATCTTCCTCAGTCCCAGCCTGGTCCAGACAGCCAGGTCCAGCCCTCCTGCTCTCCCACAGCACCTTCACTCCTCAAAGTCAAGTTACTACCTATTGCCTACATTAACTCTTCCCTTGCCATCCCATCAGAACAATAAAATCAACTCCAATATACTTTGCACCAACTCAACCATGATTGAGCAACTGGCCACAGTGTGTGATGCTGATCCCAGTTGTTTCATTAACTTCCCAGACAGAGACTTTTTTTTTTTTTTTTAAAAAAAAAAAAGAATTAAAAAGAAAAAAGCCAACCAAACCCATAACTTCAACATGCACTGGCTTATTGTGATTTTTTAATTAGTGACAGGATTTCAGATAGTGCACACCCATGGCCCCAAAAGGGGGGCGAGGGGAGTATGTGTGTGTGCTTGTGAAACCATTGTTCCTCCAATACAGCTCATCCTCCAGCCCATCCAAGTCCTCTGCTACCCAGTCACACAACTTTACAACAGCTGGGCGTTTTATAACCCTGGAAAACTTGCAAGCCAGTCCTTACATTGCTGGCAAGGAGCCTCAGCCAAACTCTGAGGACCCCACAGGGATTGCTCCCTGCCCCACCACGCTGCTTCACCTTCCTCCTTCAACCAAGTGCTAATGAAGGCAAAATCTGTGCTTATAAACAAACCGGGCCAACAGCTGCTTTATAAGCACTTAAAGGCGAGCAGCCTGAATTGCATCGGGCAGTGGCCGGGGTCCAGGATCTGCAACCATCTGGAAGTTTGCTTGGCTTTTGTTTCAAGTCTCCACCACTGATGGATGGAAACAAGCTCCCAGTTCTTCTGTATTAACATAAAGACAATTAAAACAATTTTCCCCTCCAAGTAGCTCAGAAATGAAAGCACAGCACACAAGCTTAAATATATTACCAACACTGGCTCATTTAAGTAAAACCTGACTCTTTGGAAAAAAAAAAAACCCCAAACAAACAAAAAACCCCAAACCCACACACAACAAAACAGCAATAAATAAATAAATAAATAGATAGATATGCAACAAACCAAACCTCAGTTCAGTCACAGAAAACAGCTTTGTCAACAAGCTCCTGTGACTCCTCCTTGCAAGAGGAGGACACACAGATGAAAGCCTGCAGAAGGACTCACGGCATCCTCCCCTCTCCAAGAAACATTAACTACTGCCTGACAATAGCAGCTCTGCTGAGAAAGGGAACACAGGCCAGTATTAAAACAACTTCAGTGTAGCTCCCAAGCAATTTGCTAGGTAACACCCTCACTGCACGCAGATTTTTCCTGAGTACTGCTGCAAGCATAAGCAGTGATTTGTTATTTGTACAGCCGCTTCTGAGGTTGCGGGTGACCCAACTTAGATTTGCATTTCCGTATCACTGAAAATATTTCTACTTTGGTATTGCACATCTCTTCACTGGTTTATTTCCTCTTTTTATTTATTTATTTCCTAAGCTTTTACATTGTATTTCAGGGTAGCTTCCATCTTATATTAGCAAACACAACATTCAGACGTTTTCGTTTTTTAAACTCACAGTTGTGAAACTCTGATTTTGTTACTTTTTTTACCCCCCTAAGATCAAGGATAAACAAAATTAAACTTGAATTTTGATTTTGCTGTGAAGCTTGCTATTATCCCAAAGTTAACATGCTCTTTCCTAGAGATTACCATTAGTAAAGTTTGGGATACAAACCTCTGGACTTTACTTCAATAACTGGCGCACCACTCTCACAAGGCAGTTTGGGAAAGCACCTTTTATTTCATTGTTGAAAGCCCTCAGAAAGCTGCCTATCTCCTTTCCTGAAGCTGTATTACATTTGAGTCTACCAATAAAAGCAAGTATCAGTAACAGGACACAGGAGTGAAATTCCACCATGATCTCAGCCCTGTCAGAGTTTCAGCACCAATACTCTACTGCTCTGCACATACATAACTTCAGGTGCAAAAAGACTTGGGGAAAAAAAACACACCATTTTTTATTACGTCAATTAATTAAAAAAATAAGAATCAGGTTTATACATTTTGCTGCTGCAACAAATCCCTCAGTATTTTCATCACACAATATTCCAGGACACATTTTCTGCTCCCACTTCCTTGAAATCAGCCTGCCACTTGTATGCTCTTTATTCATATATTAAAATACTATGGCCACATATTCTTTCGTAGCATTGCGTAAAGCTCTGTACAGTAAGAATTAGGTGGGTCTTCTTGCTGGTTGTAAAAAGTCTCCTGTTTAGATAGCTGGACAGGTTTTGGAATAAGCAGTTCGATGAAATTCTGAAAGTGTTTTTATTTATTGCCAACTTGCACCCATGGATTCATTTGCTGACACTGGCTTTTGGCTTCAGCAGTCCTGGATGCCTCCAAAGTGTTTACATCTCTGATGGATTTAGAGATAGTAAAGTTCATTGGAACTTTCTTCCTGTTAAGTATTTCTCCATCTCATTTTGCAAGAAAGGCTTTCTACACTCCTACTCATGCTTGGAACCCTCTCCCACAATGCTACCACTTCAAATTTCCTTATCTTTCACTAACTTAGGTGCTCAGAACATACACATTTTCCAAAAGAACCCCCAGAAGGGACCTCGCTTGTTTTATAGACCCAGGACACTGATACCTAATTAAAGAAATGTTTTTTAAAAATTATACATCTATACACACACATAGAACTAATGGAATAAATCTCCTGAGGGCAGAAGAGGAGGAAAGCTGACAAACTCAACCTCCCATCTCCATATACTTTCCAACTGTGCAAAACCTCTTCTCACCATCTGAAGCTAGTCCAGGCACCAGGGCAAAGCTTTGCATTTCCCTCCCGAACAGAAAGGGCCGATCTCCTGCTGTCACATCACTAATACAGCAGCATCTCAGCCCTACTCGGCACTGCCCGTGGTTTTGCAGCTGCCTTTAATGAGGATATATCAAATTCACTCAAAGGTGGTATTACCACTGTTCAAGTAAACTCGATCACATAAGCATATTATTATATTTGCTTACGTTTCATTTAGAGAACACCTCAGAATCTTAAATGATGACAAGGCCACAATTAATATGCTCAATCTACTTGCAAACTCTTCATTATTATTTTCATTGTCTTCACGTACTCTTATTTTCTACCTCCCAAACCTCACATTTCAGAAGATACTACAACCATTTATGCCCTTACACTCACCAAACAATTCAGGATGCGTTAAAACATTTAGGTTGGAAAAGACCTTTAAGAGCATTAAGTCCAATCGGTTTGACTGTATGATTCTGTGAAATATGCTGTAGTCCAACAAAAGCTAAGGAAAGAAGGGAATGTTAAAATAAGGATTTATTAAGAAAGATGAGAAAGGACACGGATCTGATAGCAGGGACAAAGAACACTAACAGTCTAGAAGGTCTGAGAAACTTTACGGCAGCTTTTTGGAGCATAATATCATCCTGTTTGACTGCACGATCAAGAAATGCCAAAAGGAAGTGAAACCGTTGATGTCTAACTTCAGTGTTTTATATCCAAATATTGCCTTTCCAGCAACACAGCGGCTCTCACACATCCACTGAAGCAACCTATTCAGATACCTAAAAATTAAAGTGTAGCCATCTTGTACGTTAAATAGATTGTGGTTACACAGGTATCTGAATGACTTGACTCAAGTTTGATCCAGAAGTGGCTGCTGTGGAAGAGATCAGAGACCCTTCTGGTTGCACTTAGTAGGATCACCTCATTTCCACCCCATCATCATTTCCTGTCCAGTGAACGAGGCAGCTGGAACATCTGGACAAGCACATCCAGTTCTGTTAACCAAGAGGGGAAAGGGCAAAGATAAAACTCTGCACTTATGACAGCCTGCAGAGAGAAGACATTTAAGTTAGGTAATAAGACCATTCCTCTCCATTTCAGATATCCTAGCAGCTGCGGGCATACAACAACGCATGCTGACCTGATGAACAGGCTTCAAATCATAGAAAGGTATGGGCTGGAAGGGACCTCTGAAGATCATCAAGTCCAATCCCCCTGCCAGAGCAGGATCACCCAGGGCAGGCCATGTAGGAACAGATCCAGGCAGGTCTTGAAGTCTCTCCACAACCTCTCTGGGCAGCCTGAGGTGGAACTTGCTGTGTTTCAGCTTGTGACCATTACCTCTCGTCCTACCACAGGGCAGAACTGAAAAGAGACTGTCCCCTTCTACTTGACACCCACCCTTCAGATGTTTGTAGACATTCATAAGAACCCCAAATCAGCATCAAGAAGTTTTCCCTGTATGTCTAACGAAGTCAGAGGATGTTTATCTTTTGTGTGGTCAGGAAAAGCACCAGTGAACTTGATAAGCAATAATAAAGATCTGTTAGAGCAGCATATGGAGTTGCAAAAATAAATATGTGCAGAGAAGCAAACAAGTTAATTTAGCCACCAGCTGACACACAAGAAACAAGGATTACGTACACAAGTGTGAGCAAAGTTAACTCCTTTCACCTTTGTCCAATTTTACCTCAAGATCTGTAGAACTTTTGTTCTGTTGAAAGTCTCAGAATTTTACTTTTTTTCTCCTCTTAAACCACAAGATTTCTTATGTATCAGTTACAGTCAGCTAGCAATAATATAGCCCAAGTGTTCCCTAAGTCCTGTAAGAAAACATTTCTAGACCTTCAAGAAGCAAAACTGGAACATTTAATAGGAAAATACTCACCGAGCCATAAGCTGCTACGTTGTTACAGCACTACCTTCCCAGAGTGGCAGGAACAGTGTCACACAGCAAGACACTACCTGCATCTCTGGCAAAATCCAAAGGATATTTCTGACTTCTGAACGTAGGACACTATTACCTTAACAACACCTGAAGCTAACCAGAATGTGAAATATAAAATCATTTTGGCTTGGTCCTTTGAGATTTTGGGTTGTTTTTTGGGTTTCTGTTGTTGTTTTAAGGTCTTGCTGAACTAAAATGTCACATAGTTTTATAACAAATAAATCCAGGGGACAATATACAGAGTTACATAAAGAGACATTCAAGCTCATGCCTGTGGTGCAAGTGAAACACGGAAGTATCAGAAAATTATGCTTCACCTTTGCTTATTCTGAGAGTTCTTTCATAAGTATTACTTGAGATCATGAGACCATCTACAGTAACCTAAATTACTAACAACTCTGTCAAACGAGATGGACTTTTGAATGTATCAGCATATTCATTGAAGTGCTATAAAATTAACCTTTTATCCTCAAACATCTAACAAATTTCCTGCCAGTACAAAATAGGCTTGAACTTTTCAGAGCAGAGCTGAACGCCTGGGGGTCCCAGTGTGCAAAGCGAGCAGCGGATGGCTCTTTCAGCTACCAAGTCATTTTGCACTGATCCAGAATCTTAAATGTCATTAGACTCCAGAGTTTATACATGGGATTATTTGTGACACTGGTGCTGTTTTCTCTACTCCTCCAAACTACAAAAGGTCACTCATTTAGGAGGAGATAACGTACATGCATGCTCAGATATACGCAACACAAACATAGTGAACGCAGCATTCCCTACTGGCCTGACAACTCAGACTGGAAGTTTTATGACTCCTTTTTACTTTAAAGACTGACGCTGGGGGGGGGGGGGGACAGTTCG
>JANHGN010021659.1:0-29797 GCA_024605025.1 Megaceryle maxima | reverse complement strand
GGGAGCGCGGCCTGTCATCAATCACCCGCAAAACGCCAGTGGGAAAAGGCAAAAGCAGATAAAACAAAGGGGTAATTCCTTTTCCAGTCCCTTAATGCGTGCCACCGTCCCGGATGACCTATTCTGTGGCATCCTTAAAGTTTCGAATGAAAACTGAGCGATGAAAGCAATTGTGTGCAAGGGTGAGAGTTGCCTTCAGGGCAGATAAAATGGAATCGGGCAGTCTTCTAGTTTCGGAGACGTGGGGCGAGAACTTAAACCCTTTTACATAAGTCTAAAACGTTACATTAACGTGTGAGAGACGAGTCCACCGGTAGACTTAAAAGCTCTAGGTCTGCTTGTGTAATTGTCAAGTAAAAATCAACCAAGTTCGTTTTACCAGCGAGTAGGGAGAAAAGAAAGGAATTAATCTTGGCTGGGCACGCAGGATTGATTGGCCCTTGCTACGCTTAGTCTAGTGGGGAGCTTCCAGTAATGCAGTTAAGAACGGTTAAGCTCGCAGCCATGTGTGGCTGTAGCGCTGAGGTATGGATCTGTGTCCTTTGTGTTCAGGAAAAAAGCCCTCTGCAGTTGTTGCAGCTGAATTCCTCCTTCTGTTGCATTCAGTACTCCCTTTTGTATAAAAATTGGCCCCGGATTACTGTTAATATTCCTGAGCAGTAAGTTTGAACGTGTTTTCAAATTGCCATATCCCCCATCTATGTAGGACAACGCCTTGTATCGATATTCTTAGTTCTGAAACTTGTGCAGTAGAATACATTTTTTTCCAGGTTTTAATAAAAAAAATAAAAACAAAAAAATGCTATGGAGGAAATATATAGAGGGCATACAAAGTACTTAAACTTGGCATCAGTGCTGTGATTTTTTTTTTTTTTGAACCTCTAGGAAAAGATCTTGAATGAGTCAGCGGTCTGGGATGAGAGTTGTGATGGATGGCACTCACTGGTACAGTGAAGCATTACATATACTTTGAGATAGATGTTGAAAATCAGAATTCATTTGATTCTTTCTAGAAGATAAATGTTGCTTCATTGCAGAGATTTCTTTTTGGCTTATTTCTTTTGGATTTGGAGAGCTTAGGTAATGAATATTTAATACAAATATTGTCTGGCCAGTAAATGTGTATTGCTGAAAGGAGATAAATCGATACAGTTTTCATCGGAGATAACCTACAGCATATTTGAGGTAATACCTAATCGCCTGTCTTAATGATTCAGAAGGTCTTAAAAACGAAAATGTTAGTGAAGTTGAGCCTCACTTTCTCTTGAGATGATCAGACTTAAAGTGGTAATGCATGTGGAAAAAAAAAAAATCTTTACACGGTACAAGTGCCAATGTGACTCTTAAGCAGGTTACTGAGTTTTTACCTTGGGTTGAGTTTAGGAGTATTATGACATTGTGTATATTTCACTTCAGCCATCAGCAAACAAAACAGGATATAATTTTAAAGGGGTGATTTGAAAAATTGTATGGGATTCGTCTCATTTCATTTTGTAAATGCACATCTGACCTAATATTTGTGGGTTTCTTGATAGTGGGAAGAAGCAGATGGCTTATTCTAGATCTCTGACTTAAGATGAGGCAACGTGTGCTGTAGAAATATATATTGCTTTCCATTGACTGTAAAATAGAATTACATTAGTATTTCTGATGCAGATGTTTACATTTGGGTCAGATAAATCTTGTTCTGTGTGTGTAATGAATGCCAGTTTGACTTTAAAAGTGTTCCCAACTGAGTCACTGTTTTGTGTTGTGTTGTGTGTTGGGGTTTTTTGTTTGTTTGTGTTTTTGTTTGTTTTTGTTTGTTTGTTTTTTTATTTAGTAACAGTAGTCAGAATTCAGTTGACTTGACTTACGGTTTTCTCAGCATGTTACTGTAATGTTTAGGTTTCCAGCAGTTAAAAAGTGTCTGTCTGTATTTTGTTTAATGAAAATTAATGGCTGTACCAAATCAGAGCTCTGGATATAAAACCTGATGCTGATACTTTTAAGTTCACACTTAAGTGTTTTTATTCTGATCCTCTGTCCTGATAGTGTTTAACTTCATTCAGCTGGGACTATATCAGTTACAGAACTTCTTACCACATGGTTAATCATTTTAAAAAATGAATTATCTGGAAGCAGAGTATGCATTAATTGGAGGCAGTGCTGAAAAGTAAGAATACAGTGTGGTAGTCAGATGAGAAAACAGCTGTCTTTATAGAGTGGTCATAGACAAATAAACGATATGTCTGTTTGAGAGAGGGTAGGCTTATTCAAGATGAAATTTATCTCTCACAAGAGTGTTTTAATATTTTGTGGTTATTTGAACAGCTGTTAGGTCACTTCCAGTTTCTCAAAGAATTTGGCAGCCAGTCTGTAATTGTGGCTTTACAGTCTATACTTTCTGTGGAATTGTGCTTACTGGCTTGAGCAGAATCTGAGTATGTTTCCTAATTTTTGGATACCATTGTTTGCACCTAGAATTATATTTTTAAAACTATGTTCACTGAGCAGTGCAGAACATATCTGCCTAGTTCAGTTTTGAAAGAGCGGCTCCTCTAAAGTTTTCTTCTGCTTGAATACTACAGATGGGTTTTACTTAGATGAAAGTTCTAGCTATAAATGACACTGTTCTGTATGGTTAGAAAAAACTTCACTTGGGTGTGGATACCTGTACATGTTGCATCTGGATGCATTGTACATGTTTGGTTTCCTCTGAAGCCCTAAGGGTGCTGTCCTATTCCAAAGATGTAAAATAAATTCTGGAGGGTGAAAGGAGGAAGCCATGGAAGTATTTTTTTTTCTTCTTCACTGCTGGATGTCTCAGACCTGTTATTTGCAGTTTTACCCTGGTGAAATAGTGTATTCTGGGCTAAATGATGAATAAACTAGTTGGATTTTAAATTCAAAGGTGGGTCAGTGTTACAAAGCCTGCACATCTGGATATTTCTACAGTGGGAAATACAGTCAAAAGAAATGGAGAGGAGGAGGGAGGGATAGAGTTGACCATAGGGATTTAAATTTGGTAATTCATGATACTTAGTAACCGAGAAGACAAAGCTTCCATACTCCTCATCCAGAACTGAAGGTTAGCTTACAGATAGAACTGTGTAGAATCAAAAAGAATGTATTTAAAAACATTTTGTGAAATCGCTTAAAAATACACAGACTTTGCATCTGCACATGCAGTTTTTCCTCCATCTGAAACATTCATCTGCTTCAGCACTTCCTCAGCAACTACCTACTGTTGCTAACCAAAAATTGTAGTGGGAGGGGTTACTGAGAACAGTTCTTCGACTCAGGTCACTGGTTGCAGTCCAAGCAGAGATAACATCAGAAGTTTGACAAAATACAGCAACTACTGAATTTATGCAGCATTTAGTAATGAGAGTGCATAATTGGTACTTGCTGCTGCAATGGCAATTGTATGACAAATGTCTCCAGTTACAAAGATGGCAAATAAAGTTAGTTGTAAGTCCCTTTCTCATGAGGGACTTCTTGCAGACAGAAGGTAGATAAATTTGTCTTTATGTCTTTTTCTGTCCCATAACAATGGGGGAGGGGGGATATTACCTAATTAGCACAAATTTTCAAAGTCAATGCAAGAAAATGACCTTTTTGAGGTGGAAGAACTGTTAGTCTTCCCTATAGGCTGTCCTCCTATGACCTTTCAGTCACCCTCGAGCAGACTGCTGTCTGAAATTTGGTCAGATGGTGGCCAGCTACAGGTTTGACTTTTAAGTGAACAGATCTAGTGGTTTTGGAGTGTGACATATTCATAGTGCTCTGTCTTTTTCTGGTTAATTTCTGTTTTGTTAACATTTATCCACATGTGTATTTATTGCTAAATTATCTTGGCAAGATGCCAGGTTTCTCATTGTGCTGCAGTATTGCAGAAGTCATTAGGATTTTAAAAACCAAAACATTCCCACCCCTTAAGAAGGAAAAGAAAAAGCAGATAAAGCACATAATGGCTGCATCTGGACTTGATAGTTTAATTTATATGAGAAATTTCTATATGGATGTCTGTGGTGACTATAAATCTTAAATACCCTTGGTTGTAGATGTCATGAAATGTTGAAACATTTTTTTTGTTTGTTTCTGTGGCAATTCTGATATATGCAATGTGACTTTTTTTTATGTGAAGAGAAAGATCTAATTGCTGTGTCTAATACATTTTGCATTGCTTGATTTAATTTTCATTCCTTAACCCCCTTGATCAGGAGAATTGGGATTTCCTGAAATAACACATTTGCAGAATGAGCTAATGCAGATATGAGCATGTGGCTTGTTGTGGAAGAACCAGAACCTTCATCAGCCTGAGACCTTGAGTAATTGGATCTTGTGAGATGGCCGCAGAGCTGTGTGCCACGGAGTCCATTACGAGCTGCTTCTGTCTGTTCTGTAGCTATAGACACTGCCTGTGTTGTGTCAGTGTGTACCCATTATCAGTGTTCTCTCTGGCATAGAGCATGCTCCCCAGAGGTGGGCATGATTTCCAAAAGTACACATTCAATTACTGAAATTTAACAGACCATGCATAATTAAGAAACATAACTGTAGTGATTGATGTCTGTGACCAAAGCAAAAAAGTAAGAGGAATAAGTGGATTATTTTAATTTCTGTCTGTGCCTGTGAATTCCCTGGTTAAGTAGCTACAGAAATCTTAAGAATACTGTTATGTGTTGCTCTGCTGCAGTGTTGCCCTTTGGGAAGCTAGCTTATTAAAAATAACATTGTATGTCAGTAGTTGGTTGAGGAGACCAAACTAGGAATGTGGTAGCATCAACTACATGTTGAATAAGGGTTGCAGCACAATGGAAACATTATAAATTTGAGCTAGAACAGTGGAGCAGTTTTGCTTTAACGGAACTGGAATCCCTGAAGATGCATGCAGTTGACATCAGGACACTGTTTGAATGATTCACTTAGAAGAAATCCTGAGCATGGTTCATGTTTGAATGCATATGTTGAATGGTGACATGGCAAACTGAAACATGAGCTTTAGGTTCCATTTCAGGCGAGGAAAACTGCTGCTCTGATTTCGGCCTATTGAGTCACCTTCCTATGCGTTTTGCCAAAGTTTCCTTCAGCTAAATGAGGGAAGCCAGGAACTGAGATGAGAGATTGCTAGTTTAAAAATCAAGCCAAAAAAAAAAAAAAAAAAATCCACAAAAAAACCTTCAGGGGAAACAATCAGCACCTTCATCATTGATAAGCAGTTATTAAAATGGAGAAAATAATTGTTTGCCTTGTTACCTTTTCCAGTTGAACTGCTGTTTCCCTTGTACATAATTTCTAGGTAATTACAGGTCAGGATGAAGTAATTAGATGGCAGAACTTTGAAAAAGAATAACTTATATTTTTATCATAAATTAAAGGAAGCAAGAAGACATTACTTCTTGGAAATGAATATTTGGTTTTGTAATCCATTAATGTGACAGATCATATTTCAAATGTCAAACTTGAATTCTGATTTGCCTCCTTCATGTTTTATCCTCTCTTCATTGGGTGTAAAAGCAGCTGAAATGTGAAATCTTGGTTCACGGAATCATATCTCATTCTGAAAGAAGGCTGGCATGAATGCTGTCGTTAGTGCAGTATTTTGTGAACCTGTGTACTCAACTTCATGCTCTTACTACACAGAGCTCTAGATAAAAAAAGAGTATATATGCATTTTGTTATATTCAGGTGTATTTGACTGAATCCCCTGTGCCTTTAGTGGTCATGTTGAGACAGTAGCAGTCTTTGTCATTCTTTATCTTAGCCTTGAACCTGAAGGAGGAGAAGGGGCCATATAATACAGTCTTGCATAACTGTCTGGGATTTATAGTCATCTTGAATTGGGCATGTCATTTATGAAGTACTGATTAATTTCAGTGTGTTAACAATGTGGCTTTTTCTTGCTGCTACCCTAGATTGAAGCAAGCCTAATTTTCACTTTCAGCTCCTCTGCCTGGTGTTTCCTGTTAGCTAGTTCGTCCCTTCAGAGGTACCTCTGACAAGTAGGAAACAGTGAACACAGGGGATAAAGTGAAATGGAAAAGAAACTGAGGATAAGCCACTATGTTATATGTTTGATCACATTAAATACATTAATTCCTTTTGTCATCACATAAATGAAATAATTTCCTGACATATGTCTGATTTCAACATAAGTACCCATAAGATGGATGCAAATCCTTATTTGAAATATCTAATGAGTTCTATATACATTTCAAATTCTCCCTTCAGTTTTATAGTCCTAGAGAAGCTCACTTAGATTAGATTTTCTTTAATGAGTGCACTTTCAGATTCTAGATTTTTATATATATAATGATGTGTTAATTAAAATGAATGTCATTGCTGAAAAACAGTTTGGGCCTTTAGATTGAGGAACATAAAAAACCTGTCCTGTGTTTGACACCAGCTAAATGCGCATTTTAATTCTGTTGTCAGCTGCAGTGAGAATAGTCAGAGCTAATTTAGAAGTAAAGGAGGTTAAGAAACTGAACTTGAAAGGGCAGGAAGGTTTTCTTGAAGCAAAACTAGGTTGGAGAATGAGATCTGCTAACTCTAAGCTTTGTTTAACTGGGCCAGATTTTTAAATGGCTTTACAGTTAGATATCTGCCATATAGATGATGTTCGAAATTTGTCTGGTTTGCACTGCCTTAATATTTCATGGCTTCTTTCAAGTGCTGAGATGCTATAAAAGCCATTTTGAACAGAATCTGTTCATCAAGTATATATTTGTGCATTTATTAAGCAAAAATGAAAATGCCAGAAGTAACTTATGCGTTTTAGCAACTTTTGTTACTCTCTTAGATTGTTGTGTTCGTTTTGTTTGTTTGCTTTGTTTGGTTGGTTTTTTTAGTAAAAATACTTAATTTTCACTGAAAATAAGTCATAAATATTTGCAGGCTTACGTTTCACTTCTCAGTGAAATGTTTAAAGTCAAAAGTTTTGTTTAAAGTCAAAGGTTTTATGCCACTGTGTGTTAATAAAAATGTCTACTCATTCTGCTGCCGCAAAAATGTGCCTGCTGAATTTGAAGCATTACTAGTCTGATCCTTGATGTGAGAAGTCATTGAACAGTTTGGTGCTACATTAAACTTGTCTTTCTAGACTATTAATCTCCCTTTTATAAATTTCAGAAATCAAGACACATGTGGTGAGCCATTCTCACAGTCATCTTGCCCGCTAACAGCACAGTACTGAGTACAGCTTGTGGTCTATTTTGTCCTGAGCAATAGTGCCTTAAATCTCCTAAATTAGGCTAAATAGAGGAATGCCATTTACCAAACCAGGTTATGTACGTTCTCAACAAGTGTCAGTCAGGACTTGAGATTTCAGGCTTTTTTTTTTTTTTTTTTTTTGTCCTGGTGCTTGTTTGCAATACAGACAGTGTATTGTCCTGTTTAAGTAGTCTCATTCTCCATCCTGCTTTGCTTAGTTTTATATCTTTACCCAAAGTTACCTGAAGTTACAGTAATGCAGTGGTTATGTCAGGATGGGCATCTCCAGATGTATCCGACAGTGGTGGTTTTTGAGATTTTTGATTTTCGGAGCAAGATTTAAAGATGACAAGTTACAAAGTGTTGCCAATTTAGAAGTAGATGAAATTCCTGTGATATCATTGAGACTTCTGTGTTCACAATTCAGTATAATTTGCTATAGAGTCGTGTATCCTTGGTGCACAGATTGTAATTTTCCATCCCAGTTGTTACTGTTTTCCCAAAGTGAGTAACTTTTTGCTGCCTCCCCTCTCTGTCTTCACTGTCACTTCCCCTACACTCCACCTGCCCCGTGTTGCTGTTACTCCTTTTGTTCTGGCTGATATTTTAACATTTTTCTCCGAGTTATTCCCTATTTAATTTGCAGGGGTTGTTAGAGCTGGAGGAAACCTGGCTGATAATTGTGGTTTTAACTCTTGCAGTTTTATCTGTTGACCAGACACTAGATAGTTGCTGTGCCTTTTTTTTTTAATAATGATTTCGGTGGTTAATGTGGTTTCAAAATGCTTCTGCAGAAAGATTTTTATCAGAGTTGTTACACTTGAAATTTGGCTGATATTTTTGCAGCTCATACAGAATTCGGAAAGTACGCTTAAGTAGTTGTAGTGAAGGATGCATGTGGTCTTTTACATTCTTCAGTTAATGTAAATACAGCATGAATGTTTGCAGTCACGTTTCTCATAGTATAGACATGCTTTAGGATAGATGTTATCTATGAGCTAATTTGGTTCCTACTCAAAATTAGGCGGTATCACTTTAGCACTAATTCAGCACTTGATTCCGGTAAAAAGTATTGTTTTTCCACCATAATGCTGTTGAGTAAAAATGTTGCAGAGCTGTTCTCTGGCTGATGCAGTGTGTATGCACATGATATACTCTACATGGGATTCTGTTTAATTTTGGAAGCCTCACTGCATGCATCTTGGCTTTAACCTGATTTATGTATTTTTGTTCCACCCTGGAGTGTAGTATGTATCTTGCCCTACAAAAAATAGGAATCCTCTAGTCACCCGTGAGTACCTTTTCCCCCTGCTTTCTCTTAGTTTCCTTCTTTTGCTTTCCCTACCATGCTTTTTTATTACATCTTCTACATTTGCTGCTGCTTTGAACCAAGTTATTGATGTCCCTTTATAGAATTGCAAATTGTACAAGCACTGTAGGCATGGGACTGAAAATATACAAACTACAAGTCCTTAATCAATGGACAAAATGCAAACATGAAATTCCTTTGCTGAAAATGTTGGTATGTCTGTTGCCTGGGAACAGTTTTCTGTTGTCTTATAAATTGGAAGCCTCCAGACTGCCTTATGGATTTGAACCACCACCACAATCATTAAAGCTCTGAATTAGGAATTGGCATATGTTTGCTTCTGCTTGGTCTAGCATAGTCTTCAAACCCTGACTGAATAAGCAGGTGGCTGAAGTTACTTGCATCTCATAGTTGCTTACTAGAAAATGTTCAAATACGGAACCTCAATAACGTGCTGATTACAGACCTGAGAACTAGATGAGAAGTTTTGATGGTATTGTATTGGCAAAATGTTGAACGGAATTGGAAAGGTACTGCATGGAGTCTTCTGCAGCTCGGAGATGATCACATCCATCTGTATGTATCTGAGTTTTGGAAAGCTGTCTTTGCCAAACCTATAGAAGTGTCAGTGAAAGACAGGCCTGTAGGGACACTTCTAAATGCATTTGAGCATTTGAAACTAAGAATCCTCAAAAGAGAGAGTCTTTGGAAGTCTACTTCTGTGAAGGTCTCCTGTAAGGAAAAAATGTATTATTTTAATATTTTACTTTGCTAGATGAAGGATATGCAGTTAGCTCACCGATGTACCTGAGTGCCTTGGAATCTCAGAGAAAAGGTGTGCAGGACTGATAGTTTTATTGCAAGGATTCTTTTTTTCCTTGTAATTCTGCAACGGACATGAAATTCTTAAAAATGCTGCGTTTTATTTAGTGCAATCAAATGCTGAATTACATATTACCCTACTCCTTTAAAGGAGACTATTGATCTATCCTTTATGTTTATTTGGATAGCTCTGAAGCCATCAGAAATGCGGAGGGCTTTTGTGTTTTGCCTGTTGGTTCCAGTTCTTTGAGATTTTAAGCAGTACTAGCTTTGAGCATATTCTCTCCAAATTGTGTTTTCCTCTCCGCTTTGTCTATATGCTGGTAACTGTACAGAGGAATGGTGTTCCATGTGTGTGTGTTATTTTGGAGTCTTTTGTTACCCTTAACTGTAGGAATGATAAATGCTGTCTGGAGAGAGGAAAAAAAAAAAAAAAAGATGATTGCAAATTAAATGTATGGAGGGAAGATAATGAATAGCAGTATACGTTCAACCAAATACGTACACCAGCCTGTTTTTTCTCCATGTATATTGTATAGTTGATCGCTCTTAAATTTTAACCTTACGCCGTATATTTTTGTTAGCAATACTCCAGCACCTATACCTGACCTTAACTAACATTTTTGTTAGTGTTCTGGTGAAAACAGTCTGGAGTTACCTTTCTTTTAGTTTCCTTGTGTCTTAGTTTAAACATAGTGGGTTTTGCAGGCTGTGTTTTAAAGAGTCTAGCTTTTGTCATCTGTTAATGATCTCCAGTGTTTTGTGTCTGAGTGGAAATAAAGCTACGTGAAGTGCTGAAATGTAATTATTTTAAGCTTATATTCTTTTATTGTGTTTCTTTTAGAACAAATTCTATACAACATAAAACAGGAGTACAAACGCATGCAAAAGAGGAGACACTTAGAAAATAGTTTCCAGCAGACAGATCCTTGTTGTTCTACTGATGCACAGCCACATGCATTTCTCCTTACTGGACCAGCTTTGCCAGGTACCCAGAAAATTCAGTGTAATTCTGCTGTGTGTTTTTAGACTCTGTTTATCTAATGATTTTCCATAGTTATTTGATGGTTTATGCCACCTTCTTACCAGTTACTGTTGCTTTTTTTGGCAATAAATTCTGTGTAATTTTGCTATATGTTGTTAGACTCCCTTTGAGTAAATACTTTCCCCAGTTATATGGTGGTTTATGGCATGTTCTCACCAGTTGCTTTTTTTGGCAATACCTGCATCAGTCAGGAAGATTGTAGCCTCTCATTTTGAGAATCAGTAGGACACAAAGCTTGCATTGTTTTCAAGAGACTTATCCTGCATACCCTGCCACTGACATTATAATAAGCTTTTTTTGCAAAGCAGATGTCTTTGCACAAATGTATTGTACCTTTTATATAAATTAGAAACTTAAATTTGTAAATGGCAACTGCCATGTAAATGGTATTCATTCAGAGTTTTTGTATAACACTTTGGATTTTTTTTATACCCATGTGTACTGTCCATTGTAAATGCCTTCATTTTGAGTGTTCAATTTTACTCTAATAGTAATTAGAAGTGTTCTTATGGTAGAGAAAGACTTAATCCAGTGTGTTGTCATATTCCTTTAATGTAAAAGATGTGAAGAAAAGTGATTATTAAAATGAATTTGAACTACTTTAAAGTGTAAATTGGTATGCATAAATATTTAATCTTAGGTACTTCATCTGCAGCATCATCACCATTGAAAAAAGAACAGCCCCTGTTTACTCTCAGACAAGTTGGAATGATCTGTGAACGTTTGCTGAAAGAACGTGAAGAGAAAATCCGTGAAGAGTATGAAGAAATTTTGACCACAAAACTTGCAGGTATATTAAAGTTCAAAATAATTTGTTAGAATGAGTTCAAATCTTAAAACTTTCTAATTTTTGTGTTATGCTGTTAATGATGTAATTTTTTTAAATTATTATTATTATTACTACTATTAATTTTTGTTTGGAATTTTTTTGTTTTCCTGACCTAATCTGATTTAGGAACGACATTGTGTACAGGACAGAAAAAATTGTGTGTAGTCTCTTTGATAATTTTTTTGTTCTGTCCTGCTTTGGATAGAAACTGTGACTCCTGGGTATTACTAAGAAATTGCAACAGTGGTTTTATTTCAGATAGAACTTTCTCTTGTTATGTCTGAATTGAGTATTTCCTTTTTTTTTTTTTTTTTTTTTCTTTTGGCCAGAAGGACTTTCTATTCTACTGGTTTAAGAGCTCTTTGTGAAGGAATATTTCCCCCCCCCCCGCTTGGGAACTGACTTCCTTTTTATGGAATTTGGCAAGTTGACAGTACCTAAGATTTCTCTTTCTCTTCCCAGTGGTTACCATTACACTGCTGCCAGCAGTGTTTGGTATCTTCCTGAGTGTCAGTAATTCAGCTGCATTTCTGATGCTCTGTGTTGAATCGTTGTATTTCACACCACTCAGCTGGTATTTTTGGTGTCTGATGCTAACCTACCTTTCCATAAGGATCATGTTAATGACAGCATTGTAAATATGACATTTTTGTTAGTTGTTGAAGTCCTTTACTAAGCATCTTCCTAGCATTTGAGCACCTAAATTTTGGTGCATTCAGAGGTAGGTGCCTTCGCAGTATGATTCAGTGTCTAATTTGATACTTAGTGTGATGATAACGAACATCTGAGTGCAGTCTTTGGAAAGAAACCTACTTCTGAATACCCACAGCTGTTCTGCTTCCCACCTGAAAACACATCAGAGTTAAAGTTTGCACATCTCAGGAGTGGGGAATAAAACCTTCTACAGGCATGCTCATGCAGAAAGTCGCCAGATTTATGTCAGTTTTGTGGGTTGCCTGTGACAGTATTGTCTCTGTGTGTGAGCCTCTGTTCATGTTCTATGCTTGCTGCTCTGCCAGTGCTATGGAAGAAGTTGCTGTAGTTCTGTGTCCCTCTTAAGTCTACACCTACTGTAACTAGAGCCCTAAATACTCCATTGCTTTGGACCTAATGTTTAATTTCTGTGTTTTTAATCTGTTTCACACTGATGAGTTAGGCCTCCATAGAGCTTTATTCTTCTAATTTATGTACATTAAGAATTAGATCATTTCTTGCATTCTCTTAATGCATTTCAGTTAGCAATGATCATAATAACCATTTGAAGTCCAGATATATTTACATTTATTTCAGACACTTTCTGAGTACAAACTTGTAGTTCTTTACAAGAAGGAACCCCTCTGGCCAAGTTCCTTACGTGTGCTTCATGTATCAGTCCTAAAGGGAACATTTTCATTTTTGGGAAGGGAGTGCAACGGTTTCTGTTTGTGAGGTTGTGGTTTACAGTGAAATGAGTTAGGTTTACATGATGGTCCCTAGAAGAGCTATTACAGAAGGATCATGTTACTGCATCCTGTATATAAAGCCAGTAAATTTATAGCATTATATGGGAATTTAGAGACTGCCGAAAGAATTTAGAAATTTCTTAGGTAGAAGGCTAGTTATGTTTTTCTGCTGACAGAATGATTATGTCCTTTTCTAAACTTTGTACAGTAAGGGGATACTTATAAACTAGTGAAGTCAATGGGAATATAACTGGAAATTTTGTAATCTCAATTGAGTAGCTTCTTTCAAATGACTTCACTGAATGTTTGGATCTCAGATACTTTCCTCATTCCCTTCTGAATCACAGTTTTCTTGTAGGCAGTTAGCCAGATAGTACCTTTCTTTTTTTTCTTTTTTTTTTTCCTTTCCTTTTTCATCTTCCCATGTTCTTTGTGAGCAGAGTTAACCTTTCATACAGACTGTTTGATAAATTGAAAACTCAGATCACTGTAATGCCCTAATATCCCCTACTGCCTCTGTCACCTGAAACTGCTGTTAGCATAAACTTGAGTTTGCAAGGTCCTTTATAGATTTTAAAACCAGCAAAAGAGTGTAAGTGGCTACAGGGAACTTTCGCTTGAGAGGTTTTCTGGAATTTGTGAAAAACAGGGTTTTATGCTCAACATCAAGTCATAGAGTATAGTAGTCATATTTGCATTCATGTCATTTGACCACTTTTTGACTTAAAATAGTTAGGACAAATATGACACGGGATGCTAGTGGTGTAAGTATCTTTACAGGTGTTCACTTAAATTTTCAGACAGTTCACTGTAGGTTGCTCTTACCTTTGGACTGCTTAATTTTCAGAATATGAATGCTACGAGAAAGGGCATTTTTAGTAATCATGGATTCTGTAAATTTCCAAAGCATTAGGTTTAACAAAGATGATGCTCCAAAGTGGCTTTGTATGTTGAATTAAACCTTTAAAGAAGAAAGCTTGCAAGTTGGTTTCTGGCCTTTAATACATACTTTCAGGAAAAGTTCTAGTTGCTGTTATTTTTGGAAATGGTTTCTGGGCAATAGGTCCTTCAGTCTGGTCTTTGTGTTATTTTGTTGTTTGGCTAAGATCCTCACACGGCTGCTGAAAAGCCGTCAGTCAGTCAGAACTGCAGTGAAACAGGTCCTGCTTGTGGGCAGAGGGGAACTGGATGCTGTGACGCAGGGGCCCTTCAGTCATGGATGAATGTCCTTAGATCTTTGGGTCAGGTCCGTACTTTGGGCTGCTGCTGCACTACTTGCTGATTACTGATACCCTGTTTACTTCAAAGGTGAAGCTCATCCCTGCAAGAGGATGGGGACTTTAATGGGGCAAACCTGTGGGACTAGGAACCACTACAAATCTAACTGCATTTTTGGTTGAAGATTGCCTTCTTTGACCTTGCCCTTTTCTCAGAACACCCCACATTGCTGCACATGTATTTTTCCACAAGGGAGGAAGGGGAATGGAGAGGAGCGGCATCTGGTAGATATTACTCTCCTTGTTCAATTTCCTAATTCTGAAAGGTGATATCCTGCTGATGAGTGCAGTATTAAACTGAATAACGTATTGCGAATGTATTTGTATGTATGTGTATAGAGAGAATAATCTTTCTGGGAAATAACAATGCTTAGTTCAAACCCATATGAATACGTTTGATATCTGAATTTAATTTCAGATTATGCAGTAGCTATTTTCATGAAGTCCACTGTCAACTATATGTCTCCTGTTGGGGCTGCTTTTGCAGTTAGTCGAGTGTTAGTTGCTTAGCCTTTATTTCATCCTTTTAGTTTGTCATTTGCTTTTGGTTTTCTGGTGATCACCAAAAAGAATTTCAAACTCTGTAGCAAGTCCCTTTCCTATACTTTTGAGTTTCCATTTAATTAAGTTAATTTTCTTACATCTGGTAGTGATAGGAGCAGAGATAAGTTATGTTTCCAACACCAGCACTGACCTTAATGCCAAGTTTGCATAACTACTCTGCTCCCATTATTGATCTGTGAAATGGGCACACTCAATTACTTCAAAATAGTGTCTGACGCTTAGCAGGTGTTAGGTATATTGAGGTCCTTGTGTATGTGCACCATAATTCTCTTTGAACATGTTACCATCTTTCCCATTACAGAAGTTTGTAAGGGAAGGTATTTTAATTAAGGGGACCTGTGCTGCATTGTTGCTCATGGGGATGAAAGGAAAATGGCAGCTATGAACTGTGTAAAGTCGGTTAAAACTACTGTTAGTGGATGCATGATTAACTTACATGATTTGTATGTATAAAAAAAATTAGCCTTGAATATTTTGCACCTTGAGTTAAACTTAATATACTCACACTCCTAATACATCATGTTTGCAGAACAATACGACGCATTTGTGAAGTTCACGCATGATCAAATCATGCGACGATATGGAGAACAGCCTGCCAGTTGTGAGTATCTATTTCTTCTGGTTCCTACAGCAGCATTAAATTACTGAGCATTCAATAATTTAAATGGGCATTGTTTGTTGTTAAGCTTCAGCTAGGCCCCGTGTTAAAATACTTGAAATTGGTAATAGAGAAGACCGAGGTTGAAAGGAAGATGTGAGATAAAATGCAGCTTTTGTTTAAAACATCTAGAGCTCTCTCCTGTAACAAGGTAGATGGTTTATCTTTGAAGCAGGTTTTGATACCACCGTAGGAGATTTGTGATAGAGCTGGCAGTTGTTGACTCCATCTCTAACTCTTGCTTTCTTTTCTCTTTGCAGACGTTTCATGAATCACACTTTCTGCATATGTGGGCTGCCCTATACACCCTGTTTTATTGTTGCAAGCTGTCCCAGTAAAGACTTGCAGCAATGCCATATTTTTCCCCCCCCTGTGAACACAGGTTATTTCAAGCTTTTGTCAGTGGCAACCACTCTTATGCAGCAACTGGTTTTGGAGTGCTCCCTGATGTCAGTACCACCTGGATGTGGACCTTTGCTACCTGTAATAATACCAGTGGCCTCATTTGCTGTATCATTACAATTTGGCTTCTTATGTTAATGAGTTTGAAAAAGTAAAGGATTAAAGCTGGTGTTCTAGAAGTTGCCCTTCACTGGTTGTGTAAATAAAAATGTAGAATGACACTTCTGACTGAAGTTAGTGTGGTTTTCATAACTGTGCACTACGACAAAGCTGTAATCACAGTTAAGTTAGAATGTAATCCCAGGACAATTTTAAGCAAATAGCCCACAGTACTGCCTGTGAAATAGTGAAGGAGGGCATTTCTGTATTCCATGACTTTTTTGGGGGTTAAGAATGGGTTTATATGATTTCTCATTTTTGTAGTTTTTATTTATTCTATCAGTCTTTAACAAATGTTTATTGCTGCAATTTTTCAGTGTATCATTGTTTTACTGCCCTTGTAGTACTGGAATTTAGTTGGAAGAATAAAACATTTACTTCTAATCTGTTTGGTTTTAATATGCAGGTGGAACTTTTGCTGTGTATGAATAAACTTAAATCCGAGTGTTTAAATGAAAACTTCATTTACCAGCAGTAGTGGGTGGGTCAGAACTTTAGACCAGGACGAGGTGGATGAAAATTTCAGGTAGTTTAATTCTTCAGAGGCAGAGAGACCATCTTTAGATTGGCTGTAGCATTTCCTATTGTGGAAGCACGTTTGGTACGGAACCGAGAAACTGTTGATTTAACTTGCTGCTGCTGACTCAAACATCTGTGCTTGTCTTCCTTCAGATTTAAGTGACACATCAAAGGAAATCTGGTCATAAGATAGAGCAGGGGCTTGCACCACAACCTGGAACTAGATAGGTATTGGAAGAACTAAAGGTGTGTAATCTTAGTGTTCGGGTTTAAGGAGTTTGTCAGATGCGTTCTGCTTGTTTCCAGACTGCTGTATTGGTGCTGGCTGCTGCTGTCTGGGCAGCTCTGAGTCTGTCTGAATTCCTGAAAAGTTCCTCCATGGCAAGTCCAGATCTGTGTGTGCTGTGGGGCAGAAGCACTGCTTACGAAATGACAGGGGTTATCTGCTTTGGTGACTTTAAAGCAATTTCAAACTAATCCTTTGATTATAAACTCTTGTCTTCTCTAACTTATTATCGGCTTCTGGTTAAATGGAAATCTGCTGTGTGATAGATCTTTGTACCATTTTAAACTTAGTTAAAATGTCTTCGAAACTTCAGCTGGTAAATGTGCACATTAACTGGCTTACACTGATGCTTTTGATATCAGAGAAGCCACATGATGAGCTCTAGTTCTTAATGAACTTTTATTCAATTAGAAGTGAGATTACAGGTTCAGAATCGGGCAAATTGCCATGGTACTGGGGATTTTTCTGTTCACTTTCTTGATACCTATCTTATGTAAATATTTGGCGCTTTTTTTTTTTACTGTATTTTTCAGAATCTCAGAAGTGGGGAAATCTCTGCCAGATTTCCCTCTTGGGTCTTCTGTTACTGAAGATAAAAACCAAGACTATCAAGGGCTGTAATTTCTGTTGTCTGCCTCAGGGTTCTCAGTACCTCTCCTTCCTGCTCCTCATTTTTTGACCTCCTTCTATTGTTACCTTGCCCAGGGTAGGAAACCCACTGCTGCTAGGTGGACCAGTACCCAAATTCCAGCATCCTGATACAGCTCCTGTATCTGCTGTGTTCTACTAAATCTTTGTTCTGACTTGATAGAAATGTGTGTATGCCTAACTGATAAGTTGAGATAGGAATAGAATTAAGATACCAGCCATTGTGATTGTGTCTCAGCTTATCTTTTCCTTTGGGATATTTAACGGTTATTATAAATAAGAATTGATGCCATGTTAGCACCCAGCCACTCTTGTGCTGCTCCAAATAAATGCATAATAAGCACTCTCCTGGCAAATGAAATATAATGCCACCATGGGTTGCTTATGCATCACAGCTGTGGTATGCTTAATTTGTGCCTGGTTTGAAAATGAGGTTGCATTCTTTGAAATTTTTCATTTTTTAAGCTGCTGCTTGTTCTGTCTTGAACTTTAAACTGGCTCCTTTTCCCAATCTCAGTGCCAATATCTGATGTGATGAATGTAATGTGAAAGACTTGTTCTAACAGGTGACTTACTCCTCATCAAGAAAATGGTTGGATGCTTGGTTACTGTTCAAAAAAGTAGGAAAATTGGGGTACTGTGTGGAGCAGGCTAAAAAGCAAACCTGTATTGCAGAGCCTTGTCAAAAGGTTTCAAGTCAAGTAGAAATGGGTAAGATTCAGTAACTAGTGAATTCTTGGCACTGCATTTTGTGGTGGCCACGTTTAGAATACTTTTGCAGTTTGTAACTGCAGTCTGTCCAAAAGCAAAGGAAGCTAAGGGTAGTTAATTGCAACTTAGCAGAGTGAAACCAAAGGTTTTAGTTAACTTGTTTTTCAGGTAGTGATGTGTAAATTCTTTTCAAGCAGATCTGTTACTGTATGCTTAAAAAGCAAGCATGTACATCCTGACTGTTGATGTTTGTGTCTAGGTGTGAAGGCATATAACCATAAGATTATTTGGTGCCCTTTGGAGGTTGAAAAGGAAGGAGATTCCAGCAGTCCTGTGTGCTGATCCTTGAGATGTGCTTGTGTGCTCTTGAAACAGGAAGACACTGGTTGGCAGGTTCTGGTTAGAAGCTTGTTTTGTGAAAGCTCTCTCCATTCGAGTTGGAAATCGGGAAGGATTTAGCTCTCTGATTCCACAATGGGGAGAGGAAAACCAAGGTTAGTAAAGTATTAAGAGTTCATGTGCTTGTTGTGAACTGGTGCTCGTGACCTTTGTATTGGAAGCCATTCTCTGAGATGGAAAATGTGAGGACGAACATTTCGCTTTTACAGGCACCTGGCTTATTCCTGCACGTTACTGCTGTTGTAGGCTCCCAAGATAAAGGAAAATAAGCAAGTTTGTGTCTGAAACCAGTAACACAGTAGTGTAAAAGAGGTGTCAGATAACAGCATCTGTGATGGTAGAGAGAAATGGTTAACTATTCAAATGAATTCTTTTCGGGTCTGATTTTTGTCAGTAGCTTTGCTCAAAGATGTGGCTACAGAAGAACATGATGTAGTTAGCAGTTCAGAGCTGATGATTTACAGTGTTACAGTTTGAGCCAGTACCACAGTACAAACATCCTCTTTTTATTTTGCTTTGTTTGCTGTTAATGAACATTGCAGACAGAGGTTTCCTAGAGTATCTGTAGAACATGTTATTACTATGCAGACAGTTACAGAAACGTAACACTTTAAAGTTACATATATTTGCAGTTGAAATCTCCCTGGGTATTTCAGCTGGGGTATGTGAGGGTGAGTTTGGAATATTTACAAGTAGTAGTAGTAAAATAAATTACATGAGAGGAAGCAAATGTAAAATTCCCAAGATAGACCCAGATTATCTGCAGAGAGAAAGCCTGGTGCTATTAGATACCTGACACCAGAATTACATTAATGGAGGAAGAGCAGAAGGTGCTTTTCAATAGCTGTGGTGTCTTAGCAGTTACTGATGCTGGTTCAGCATTTAGCAAAGTCAGGCTCTTTCCAGGCAGCTAGAACTCTTGACTGCGAAGTCCAACCCCTGAAGAAAGGAAAACTAAATGAAATTTATGTCCAGATTTGTTTAATTTGTTTTTAACTGTGCAACTTTCATACCCTTCTTGCTGAAGAAAATGAAATTGTACTTCCTACATAGCTTTTCCCATTTGTGCATCTTAGTCTGAAGTGCCAAGTAGTGAATTAAAGACTTGCTTCTGAGATTGAGCATAGCAAACACCTGACTTTAAAGTACAAAAAATAAGCATTGTTAAAGGGAAGAAAACAGCCATTAGCTGTTAATATTTCTGGTTTAATGTCATGTTGCCTGCACATTTGGGGATTAAAAGCCAAATGCTGTTGAGGCTTGCTTCTCTGTTCTTAAATACTTTCTTGATGTGTAGAGGTTAGGTGGTGTAGGTGGGGTTAGGGGAGTCAAGGTGGCAGACGACAGCTGCCTGGAGCACTCTGCTCCACGTCCTTTTGAAGATGAGGGAGTTTTGCTGCTGCCTTTCGTCGTGTAGTGGCAAGATAAATAAGTGAGGTTCAGGACAGCGGAGGGCTATGCAGCATTCCCTGCCTACTGAAATTCCTCGCTCCTCTGCTGCTTGAAAGCCTTGCTATAAAGACCACCTCAGTGTAGGTCCCCTAAGCTTGGTCTCTGGAGTGAAGAACAATGGACTTTGTTTTACCACTGTCTTTTGGTGGAAGAGAAGAACTTTTGCAACTGCTCCATTGAGATCCTAAAAAAGCTCTCAAGTTTTCACCATGATGTTTGTGTAGGCTGTGCAAAGGCTGATAAAAATATTTGTCTTCCTCAGCCTCTTCATTTGCCTGGCAACACTGAGAACTGGGCCCTCCCTTCATTACAGCAGGAAGTGTTACTGTGCCTCTGCAATTAGAGCAATTGGAAAATATATGACTCCTACACCCTGAGAGTATTTAAAACAAGCCTAACCTATCTTACATACATTCCTGGGTAAACAGCCTGGGAAGTTATAGGTTCTTGTAACAGGACTTCCCCCTCCTCCTCACTCCTTCCCCCCAGTACAGGTCTGGTTTATGCAAGTGATTCAATCTTCAGTGCTCCAGGCTATCATTTTCAGTTGTTCTGAGTAGGCTGAAATGCCAGTGCAGCCAAGTGGGAGCATCTGGATTCTAGTGATGGCTGAAAACGTGGACTAAGAGCAGCACTTAATGCCTCAAATAGAAGTGAAGTCTGTAATCCTCTCTCAGTAGGGAAGCCTAGGAGGGTTGTTTTTTAAGGTAAATGCCATTTTACACAATTAAATGATCACCATTCAGGTTTTAAGTAGGCTGGGAGAGACAAAGTCTAAACACTTCTCTAACTGCAGCCCTTTCCTAGGTGATAAGTCTGACCTGAAGTCTCCACCCATGTTGCTGAAATGCGTATGTCCCAGCCCTCGGGACAGTTTATCAATGTATGGCAGACATGCACACTGTTCTGGGGGAAACACAGCTTTTCCCTTTTGGTTTCTAAGGCTTTTTTTCCATGGTTGGAAAACACTGGACATTTGACATCAGCATAAACGCAGTTGCTCTCCAAAGTGAGTTTGAGGGTAGGTGACGTTTAATGCAGTAGTATCTGCAGTCTGGCTTTTGAGTGCCGAAGAAAAAAGATGGGGCTGGTTAGGAAATACCTGTGTTAACTCTCTGTGGAATGAGGTGTAGGTTTTTCTTAACCACTTAAGCCTCCACGGGGACCAGAACTCCAGCGATGGACCATGGTTTTCCAGCACTTCATTGGTGGCTTTTTATCAGGCACTGCTCTGTGACTGACTCTAGGCAGAGAAGAGCAAGCAGCAATTTGGTCTGTCTGAATCAGAAGCAGCTGTTAGCTGGTCCAGGCTGGGCCCTGTGCTGAGGTGTGGGTGCTGCTCTGTGCTGACAGAAGCTCACAGTGCATCATGGACTTGCTCACTGCAGGGCCAAGTGGATGAGAAGGTTCTCTGACTGCAGGTCTGTCAGATGAGCAGTGCTTTTACCTTGCTCAGCCAATAATTTCACACAGCTGTTTCCTTTGCTTGTGTACAGTACAAATCCTCAGCAAAGAGAACTAAGTTACAGTGTGTACCTTAGATGTGGATTTTACTACCTTCTCCAGGGTGCACAAGTGCCATGTTCTCATTTAGTCTGTGCTGACACAAGTTCCCCTGACAGCAAAAGTCAGCTAATACTAATGAACTTGACTAGAAAAAGGGAATTACTTACAACAGTCTGCTTTTGCTCTTCTCAAAGAGCAGTAGTTGGTATCTTCAAATTTACTCTGTCATTTTTTTTCTTCCTCAGGGAAGTTTTGGTTTGAAGAACAGGCAGCGGAGGCTCAACATGGAAGCTTATTGTCCTTTTTTACCATACTGGTTTTATTTATTTTTAAATCTGTAGTTGAAGGATCTGGAAAGCGTTTTATAACGATGACTCAAATCCCATCGGCTTATAGGCAAGTTAATAATACTGCTTCATCACTTCTGTAGCTTACACAGCCAGTGTTGTCCTTTTGGCTTGCTAGCCTGAATTATATCAGTATAGTGTTATATATCACACATCAAAGATTAAAACTGGCATGGCAATACAGTGTTTGGAACATGAGCATTAATGGAGCAGTACATTAGGCAGGGAGGCTGAGTATTAAAAACCAACATTGCTATTCAAGCCTACCCAGGCACTCAAAATGTATCTCACAACATTCAGTCATCGTTGACTTTGACTCAGTATGCAAAGTAAGCAAGGACTGGTTTAGTGGGAACACAGTCATTGCTCAATCTTAGAACAGGTTTATTAAGATCTCCATGGCACATTAACAGCCTCCCCATGTCAACCTTGCCACGTGGTCGGTTTTCTGCTTGCTAGGCTTTATGAAGCCTAAGAGTTCCAGTTCAGAAACAGCTCGAATAAAACGAGCTCTGGACATTTCAGTAAAGGAAACTGACACCAGTCTCTCGGAGGAGGGGCAGATTTGTAAATCATGGTAAGCACAGATTACACAAAGTGGTGTGTTGCACTTGGAAATAAGGGCAGAGCACAGAAGCACAACTCTTCCATGCAGTGTGGCAAGAACGTATGAGTTCCTTACTGCTAAGAAGCTTAAAACCTATGAAGATACTACTTCTGTAGCCTCAGAAGAGAAGGGATTTATACTTTCATGTCCCTTGACAAAAAAAAAAAACCCAACCAAAAAAAATTAGATTTTTTTTTTTGAGGTTTAAAACAGCACCACCTTTTCTTTACTTGCTATTCACTATACCTTTCTTGCTGCCTTCCTGACACACAGCTATATATTCTTGAGAATTTAATTGTGTTAATTATCAGTGGAGCTTGTAAAAAGAGCCCTTATACTAAAGGAAAGCTAGGTGTAGTATTAAAGCATATAAAAATTCTTCCTGTAGTTAAGCTGCCTTTGGTACAACTCCATCCATCTCCTCTGTTGCAGCACTAGTCCTGTAGCCCTGAGGTCTGATTCTAATGCTCAGTCTTTAAATATTTATTTTTTGTGTCTCTATTCTGCAGCCCTCTGTTAAGAATCAGGATAAAGTGAAAAGCAGAAGGAATGTTTTGTGGGACCTAAAATTCTCAACTCTTAAGTTACTAGAACTCACAGCTTCTAGTAACACAGCTTTTGTAAATGTTACCCCTGCGAATGCTTTTATCTTCCTCACAAGAAACTACTGTTTCTATTTCTCCATCTGCTCTCCAGCTCACAGCCATCCTATCCTCTCTTCCCCAGTAACACTCGCCCCCTGGGCAGCAGCTCTACCAACTCTCAGATGGTTTAACGGAGTACAATGGTTCAATTTGTTTCACGGACTGTTGGTTGTTTCAGACCCCAGCAGCTCCTTTGGAGAAAAGCTGTTTCTCTCTTACCTCGCCACAGCTGATTTATTTCTGTGACATGTTAGCTGTTTAAACTAGTCATTTTTCTGGAATTAGTTATCAGTGTATGTGAAGCTGTAGTTTAAAGATCCTGTTCATTAATCCTGTAAGCATTTGATTGATAAATTAGAAAGGATACTGGATAACATCATCCACCTGGTCTGAGGAAGCTGCATCTGCATTTTGTCCCTCGGCTGTCATTACCACAGTTGAGAAAGCCTAGAAAGGGAAAAGCAGCACAGATTTTTAACACATTTCATGGACAGACAGAGCTGCATATAAAATAATGAGCTTTGAGCTGATGACTATCACTCAGGAGGAATGAGATCTTGGAAGGGTAACTCCATGAGAATATCAGTTCAGCAGCAACTGAAAGAGCAAACAAGGTTACGTGTTACTATGGCAGGAATACCAAATGAAAGACACCATTCTGTGAACTGGTGTGCCTGCATTTGAAATCCCAGTACAGTTCTGGTCCCTGACTCATTCTTAGGAAAAATACAGAACTGGAAAACATTCTCAAAACAAGACTGCTTAAACATTCTGGAAAAATGAAGGATATAAGTTGGCTGTGAAGAAATCTATAAAATTGAGGGACAGCAAGAAGCTGGGTAGGAATCTTCTATCCACTTTTATTTCCAAGATGCAATCAAGGCAGCAGCAAACAAAACTTTAAATGTGACCTCTGCACTGCAGGTAGGTAAACTACAGAAGTTCTTGCCAGAGGATACTGTGGTTGCTAAAAAGTAGTGGTAATGTAATCCAGGTATGTTTATGAAATAGGGAGAAAACATTCCAGTTTAGGGAACTTTGAGCTCAAACACAATTGTTAGCTAGGGAGTAGCTGGAGAATGTATCGTATTCATGTATGTTCTCTTGTTACACTCTCTGCTTTGGTTACAATGTGAGACAGGGCATCGGGGTAGAAGGACCTCTCTCTTCCCTAGTAGAAGGATGCTCTCTAAGCATCCACGCTTGTCAAGTGGCAGCACTTGCCTGTTTCCATGAAAGTGTCGCAGAATACTTAAAAACAAAGTGGGAACAAAAGGTTGCTTTGTGAAGCATAAAATCTGATCTGTGCTAGGCATAAAACAGACTATTTTCATCACAGGGTAAAAATGCTGAAGATAAAGTAGTCAGAAGAAGACTCTATGGGCTGGTGAGTGGAGTTAACTGTGTTCTTGCACAGTAGGAACTGAAGTATGCCATGATTTAAGCTTTCAGAAGGGGCACTGAAGAAAAGCAGACCTGGAGCATAAAGACAAATCAGAATGCTGAAAGCAGGTAACGGCACTGTTTGCATTGTCACATACCTCTAGCCAATCAACGAGATTGATTAATCTGCCACACTCCAGATGAAGCCTGTACACTATGCAGATGTCAGGGGCTTTGTTAGAAATGCTTCCTCCATCACTTTTCAAAGCTTGATTCTGATGAAAAGAAAGTTAATTTGGATCGGTTTTAAATCTTCACCAGTATTTCAGGGGATTCACATAAGTATTTTAACCAAGTGTTTACTGTTTGTGTGTTCAAAGGCAAGTTGATGGTACAAAGGAAAAAAACAAACTAAAATAAAGGAAAAGAAGAAAATACCAAAAAACAAACCAAAACCAAAACAAAAACCACAAAAAACCCCACCAACCAACCCCAAAAACCAACTACTTCACTCCTATGTTCCTTCTACAGTTCTGTACATTTGTGCAGTCTCTAATGAGTGGTTATCTAATTAGGCTTTTCCCCAGTGAATTAATGAATTTAGGAGAAGAAACTAGTAATGATTTGCCTCAGGCTGTACCACATAGAAAATAGAAGTGCCCCTCACAGGAAAGAGGAAGTCTTAGTATATAGATCTGTCAGATGTACTAAAAAGCAAACTTGCTTCTCTCATCTCAGTTTTATCTTTAAAATGTATCAATCATTCTTCTCTGGCTTGAAGCTCAGCCCCTATAAAGGCAAATGTCTGTTTTCTCACAGACTATTCTGTACATCAAGAAATTCAGGTCATCAGCAGCGAACCATTTACATGAGAAGTAAAAAAGAGACTTGAGCCAGAAGCTGACGCCTCTGTAGAGCTGCAGAAATATTAAACATCTCCTATCAGTTCACAATTTTTTCCCCCCAGTTTTCAGTTTCATGCACTGTAAGAAGCCAGCTCTCTTTAACAGGACAACACCCACTGATCATTCCTTGCAGTTCACATAAATTGTTGCTAAAGTGCTTTTATATGCTAGTAAAATAGGCAAGTTACTTTGGGAAGTCTATAAAGCCTTAGCAAGGCTACCTCCACTAACAGTTTTCAAGATCAGAAAGAAGACTGGGCAAAGAATATAAATCTGCTCAAAAGTCTCTCAGCTTACTTTTCATAGCTCTCACCCTGCAATTTGTGAGACTTGGATTCAGTCTGGACTCCAGCACTTAGGAAGCATTTCACAATTTCCAGAAAGCCTAACAATTTTCAAGTTTATTCTGTACAAGGACCACAGAAGCTGCAGATACTAGGTTAATGTGTGTCAGTTCAGTCCAGATGGTCTCCAGATAAATTCAGAGTAACATGGCTAAACCCTCCAAATGTTACAATCCAGACATTAATTTACCAGACTATAAATTCAGGAGCATAATGTAATAGTTTCAGATACTACCGTGTTATTAACCATCATAGGTGAGGTTACACCTTCTGGCTGAACTAGTGGCTCACCACTGCCCAGAAGGATAATCTCACACTTTTCCCCTCTGCTACTTCTCCTAACTCTGTGGCTTCCTACGCTTTGCATTGATTTTCTCATCTTAAGGCCAGAACATGTTACCACACCCAAGAGAAGATGCAACTTCTAGAGCAACTGTACTCTCCCGGAACAGGCTAATCTGTAGAAATTGTTATCTAGCTGGACCACACAGAAGTGACAAGAATGATTCAGGGAAGATACTACTGATTGGCACTGCAGGGTCTCCACCAGCACCTGAAAGAATTCAGCCTCACTGGTGATAACTAGGTCAAGTCTTTACAGCATAGCAGGAGGGAGCTGCAGCTGCAGCTGCGTGCTGGGAAACCTCAGCTTCCTGAGGAGGCAGCGCTCGTGTTCTCCCCAAGAGGAAATTAGACTGACAAGCAGGAAGCTGCCCTAGAACGAGAAGCCACTTGTGAAATCACATGTACAACACATAGGTGCTGTTTCAGAAAGAGTACGGGAGTGGGAACAACCCAGAACACAGCTGATGAGGGGTTTTCTCTTGCTTGACCCTGCCCCCATAGGCTAGACAGAGGACAGAGTGTTTTTAAACCTTGCCCTGAAATCAATGTCACTGTTTTCCCCAAGAACCAAATGCTAGCATCCCTTCCCTGATGTAGGGGCTTAGTTGCAGCTTGAGGATTTTCATTTCATAACAATCAAAGTGCCTTCATGGGTAACAGGGCTTATTCCTTGAGATCAATGTGAAAAACTGCCCTTCTTACACAAGGTGAAGAACAAAACTCGTATGACCATCTAATCCCCAAGAAGATCCAGGATCAGATTTTCCTTTGCTGACACAATACTAAGCAGTGCCTTGCTGGTATTCAAAGTTACAACTTGTTGAATTTTCAAGGGATCAGTGAAAACAGAATTACACTTTTTTTTTCTTCCCCTTCAGGATATGTATGATCCTTTGTTCACATTTTGCTAAATAAATAACTGGACTGTATTCCTGTAAGAAATGCATCACATTAATAATTTACTGATCATTTACTCCACTGAAGCAGATCCCCTTTTGTCCTAGCCTTCTGGAAGGAACAGCTCTAGAGAACTTTGCTCTGGTCATGGCCCAGGAAAGTACAAGCCACACATAAGTCATGGATACAATTAAGAAAAAAATTATTTGACTCACACAGATTAAAATGTTAAACAAGGTACTCAGCCAGTACTGCTGCTGTTAGAAGCTATGTCAAACCTTCACAATCCACTTGGAAAACATCAGAAATATGTTAAAAGTATGTCAAAGAACAAAGTGCAGGATTACACAGAGCTTTAAATCCTGTCAGCTCATCAGAGAGAATACTTAATGAACACATCAACAGGTAGGTTTGCTAGCTCTACCACCTTCTTACAGGTTTTCTAAAAATAACACATTACTGAGGTTCATATTAGGTCTCTTTAATGGTAGCCCACTTGCTACCTACTGTTTTAACAAACAAACTCTTTAAGTGGGTTTAGAAGTAACTCTGTCACACAGCAAAACTGACAACCCTCATTCAGATAGAGGCACACTGCCAACAAACCAAATTCCAGTAAGCTTTGTAGGTTTCAAAGACTGATCTTTATCAAGTATGATAACTGATAAGTGTTGGCTTTGACTCAAGTAACACGATCACTCAGATACAGCTACAATCAATGTTTTTTTCAAAACCGTAATTTCATTTTTTAAGGGAAATGTTAGGGCATGGCAATAACTTTGAGTAGCATCTATAATCAAGGACAAAAAGAAATGTATGGTTACTCCTTTTCCAAATCCTGCTCTATTTCTTTCTTTTGGTCATCCTCTGAATTTGATTTATGAAAGAAGCGGAAAAGGAGCTGCTTTTCTGCTCTGGAAAGGTCAGCATTAACTAATAGAATCAATGACAATCCTCTTGGAAAACATAGGACGTCAATACATATTAAAATAAATGTAAAAAGAAAAATAAAGGACTCCTTTATGTATGCTGTATTTAAGCTATTGTTAATGTCATCATTTCACCTGAACACACCCTTCACTTTAGAGCAAGTCTACACAGTGAGGACTAAGCACCAGATCTGTAATGGAAAGTCTCTGGAAAGAGACACAGCCACTGTGTTTTTCCCCACGGACAGTAATCCCTATTTGTAATGGAGAACAAAACTACTTTTCTGCTACATCTACAGGAGAGAAAAAAGATCATGACTAGAACAGGCTTTGGAAAACGGATTCCCCATACAGAACTTTCTCCATAGCCAGAGAGATTCCCTAGCCCTCTGCAATCCATAGCCAGACAGATTTCCTAGCCCTCTGCAAGAAGTCCCCAATTGCTTATCAAGACTAACTCGCTGGTTCTCTGCAAAACAGCTGAATGTGTGCCAACCTTCATGAAACAGCAAAACCAAGCCTTACGCATCATCGTGTAGCCTTCGGAAACTACTCCAGCATCACAAACAAGTCACTTGTTTCTTTACCTTCAGGTAGCAGTATGGGTTATTTAAAGCTGTATGAAGTGCAGTCCTTGGGGCAGCATTCAAGTGCTCACGGAGAACACTGGCTGTGTTGAAATACACTATCTCATGCAGAGTCTTGCGGTCTGCAGGGACAAGGTAATTTCTGAAAAAGCAACATGAGGTATGGGGGAAGGAGGGGAAAGACAAGCTTTACCTTAAAGGAAACAACAAAGTCTACTGCAGTCAGAGACTACAGGAATTTATGTTTCCCAACCAGTACTGACAAAGCTCTGAAAAGCGAAGATGGACAGTGTTGAAATGAACTTTTAAGCAGAAAAGTCAGTTATTATCAGCTCTACATCTCATGGATTTAGTGCAGAACTCTATCTGGGCCACTGACAAATTGAAAATTAAGGGTAGCAGCTGAAATGCCACCACCAGTCACATACTCTACTCCAACAGTTCTTGTTTATCTATCTTGAGGCCTCTTGATGAGTCCCTGCTCATCTTTGTCTTCATATTTGAAGGTTTTTCCTTGGCACACTCATACCTCTGTTAGCTTCTCTATCTTCCCCTCCCCGCTCCAAGTTCCTTCATCTCTTCCCCCACCCCAAGCCTTTCACATTTTCTGCTGCAGAGCTGCCTCCAAACCCCTATCTGTTGTGCCTTGCTTACCAAAACAGCTCCCCAGATGGATAGCATATAACACTTGACATCTATACAGTTTCATAAGTAGAACAGATCAGCAAAGATTAGGGTGAAAATTCTGGAATTTGCCAGATATACCCAGTCCTCCTTCAACTTTTTTTTTTTCGGTAGCCAAATTAAGTTGGTCAATTCATGTGTCAATTACTTCTACTCATCTATGGAAAAACTTTACTTTTTTTAATTGTTATTATTTTTAATGCCCTCATCAAAGAAAGAATAGGAAAGAAAAAAAAAAAGTGCTTTGTACCACAGGGACCAAGACTCAATTTTGACAAGATTAACATGTTAGCAAAACATCTGATGCAACTTATAGTGCAAACTAATGCAGGAATATAAAATGGGAAAGCTCACCTGACAAGACTGTCTATATAGTCAACAACTTCAAAACGAAGCATTTCAAACTTGGTCAGTTTCTTAGACCGCCTTGATTCCTTCAACTCCAACAAAGTCTTTAAAAAAAAGTGGTGCATAAAACTAAATGGGAGGTTTTCATTCTCTGGAGAACACAATCTATATTTTTAACATGTATAATTAATTTATACATGGCATGTCTTCCCTGAGGATGTCTGAACGTGTGATCGTGCAGTTACTTTTATTTAGGCCAGTGTATTCAGTCTCAAGGCAGTAGGAGTTTGGGAAATTCAAAGAACTGTGTTAGGCAGAATGTGCAATTTACAAGTTAAATCAGAAGAAAACCCCTAATTTGCAATTTTAAAATCCTAGTTTATGACAGATATTTTCTACATTTTCCATGAGCCAGGTGGGCCTGACATACACAGTGGGTACTTATTAATTAATTTTTAAGAAGAGTTTATATACTGAGAGTTTAAAAGTCTTGCAATGAACTTGGCATTACTACCTTTCCCAACTTAAAATGCTTATTGCCTTGTGCATTTG
>JANHGN010021658.1:72994-91798 GCA_024605025.1 Megaceryle maxima | reverse complement strand
ACCAACAACCCCCCCCAAAACCAAACCAAACTAAAACAAAAAAAAACCACAACCACACCCCCCTAAATGAAAACTAAGAGTGATGTTAGATCAGGTAAAAATTAAAATTAGTTCAATTAAAAACTGAAAAATCTGCCAATTAAGCAGTTTGATTCTGACTTCTAAATTTATCCCCCCCCCCCAAGATGAGTAGGTCTGTCTTTAAAGTAATTACCAGACTTAAACAAAAAGACAGAACAAGGGTTTTTTCTCAGTGGCTGAGTCACCACCCTTCTTTTATTGCTGAAAGTTTACTACAGACCTTTGAAAATTAAAAATTTTCTGAAGAGTGGGAAAGTGGAATAAAAACCCCACTATATTACCAGGTAGTCAAAAAGTATGAATATTTTTTACTAGAGGTATGTTTTGTACCAAGACCTTTTGTTTAGACTTAACATCTAAAGCAGAAAATGAAAAATATTTCCATCTCTGTTTGTTTCTTTGTGAGAAGTTCACTTGACTTGTGTTTTTGCCTCACTGATTGGCAAAATATGACATTCCCTGGATTTTAATGTCATGAATCATAGAATCCTAAGCTTTATACACTATTCTGTGTTCTGTGACTTTTTTTGGTGATACACTCAAACCACTTTCCCATATGTAGTTTTTTATTGTGTGAAGATTTCTAAGCTAGATAAAATACATTAAACAAATCCAAGAATGCTTCTCTAGAACATTTCTGGAATTGTGAAGAGGAAGGAGTTTGAAGGAGATGAAGTTGGTTTGTGAGGAGAGGAGAGGAGATGCAATGCCTGTGTAGACTAATACCTGAGCACAGTTAAAACACTTCAGGGCATGCCCTCTGGTTTTGCTACTAGTGGAAGTTAATGATGCAAAGACAGTTTGTATGGGCTGGGAGTCAGGCTGAGAGATGTTTAGCTAGAGAAGAGATTCTGTAGGTTATAGTAGAGCTTGAGCAGAGTATGAGGTACAGCAAAGCCAGGAACCTGAATTGGAATTCAAATGTACTCTCTACTGGTTTTTTTTCCATGCTTTGGACCCAAACCAAAGGGAATTTACCAGAGTGCTGGTCCCATTAAGCTCAATTCAGGTGGGAAATTCCAGATTAAATTCAAGAATTTTTCTTTTCAGAAAGCTTCCTTTCCGCATCAGTAGTTATGGCTGTAAACAGATATAACTGATAATCTTAACAACTATAATACTGTCAGTTGCCCATATTCAGAAAGAAATGGCTGTATTCTGAACACAGTAATTCTGTTTTAAAAACAGCCTTTTGGACTTCGGTATATTAAGGTATAGCTGCTTTCTGAAGATGGGTTTGGTTGACTCACATATTTAAGATCACAGCCTCTGTTCTTACCTGTGTTTCTAAGGAGTATGATTACCACAACTTTCAGAAACCTCTCAGCAGTTAATAGCAACAATAAACAAAGTACCCTCTTAATAACGAACTGCAGGCACTTTCTCAGTAAAGTTACCATTTCAGCAGGAAAAAAAAGAGAGATTAAAAGGAAACACCTGCTCCTGTAAATTACTATGCTGCAGGTACCAACCCAGGAGACTCTGCAGATGGTTCTGTATTTGCAAAGCTGACCTTGCCACCCCGTCATCAATCTCTTACTGATTGATTCTCTCTGAAGTAGAACACACCATATCCCCAGGTACTAAAAGACACCTTTGAATTAGTCCCAGTCAGAGTAGCAATTAATTGGTACTTCTCTTTCATTTTGGAAGTTCTTAACAATTCAATTGTCTTTTCACAAGCACTAGATCTGACTAAAAAGAGTCACAGTCAAACAGTACCGGGTAGAGCTTCAAAGGGAATTGTTCTTCAGGAGGTGTAATCTTTGCTAGATTTCTTTTCCAACTGGAAGTTGTGCAGACTGCATTAAGTTGTCCCATGCCCTAGCCCACTCATGTGGACAAAAAGAAAGTGGAATCTTCATCCTGAAAATGACACAGTATGAATTTGATTTCAGTTAGCCTTCCCTGCCAGCCAAGAGAAACTAGGACAGAGATCGTAACTTCTGTATGTCCGTTTTCCCTCCTCAACTGTTTTCGGGTACACTGGTCTTAACTAGGACAAATTTGCTTCTTCCAATATGTACCTAAGCAAAGGCCTTGTGCAATGTACTGAGACCAGTCTAATCAATAGATCCATTTTTCTTTGTGGAAGAATATCTGAACACCCGTTCTAGGAAACAAACCTTCTGAAAAATGAGATGTATCTCATTTGTTCCCTGTCCAGTTACACAGGTTCCTGTTTTGTCACCCAGACTCCTCAAAATTTGGAGGAGTGTTGTGGTGGTACTTCAGATTTCATAGCTTCTTTATTCTCTAAATGCCTGAGATACATTAAATGGCTTCCACTCACCTTAAAGAAGATACATGCTTTCCCTATAGAAAAAGATTTAGAGAGTAAAGAAAATTAATCTGCATGCAGTTTGCCAGAATTCTTTGTAGTTTCGGACTCGCATTGAATTGCTGTCTTGGATCACTAGGTAACATTGCTAGTCTTTTCTGTTATTTCCTAGGTGCTTGTATGTAAGGTCATCACCTAGTCTGGTGACCTGAACACATAGCACAGACAGTAATCAACAAAACTATCTGGGCATTGAAGCTGATACTTTGTGGTTTAGGTATAGAAGAAAGACATCCGAATTTATTGTAAAATGTAAGCTCATGCAGAGTCTGTCATAGTCCTTGGGAAAATATCTAGGTTTTTTCTGCTTAAAATATTTTCTGTGTTTCCAGCTCATGGTTTTCAAAATTTGTCCTCCAGCTATTGGCTCTTTTTGTGTGTTTGTCTGTTAAATGAAATAGCCTTTGTTGTAAAGCTTATATGCTTAACTTTTTGATGCTGTAGAACCTGGCTGGGAAGTTTTCCTTGTCTTTGACTATAAAAGCATCCATAATTCTTTAAACTGATAGCACTTTTATTCAGTTTACCTTTTTCAGTGAGTCTGAATTACAAAGATATAGTTATTGATATGCTCAGACACTTCTCTTAAGCTGTGAGGAAAACCAAGGTAATATGTACCTTTTTGCTTCTCAACAGTATATGAAGACCAGCTGCAAAAGAAATACAGCTGCCTTGCTGCATTTTTTTGTAGTAGTACTTAAGAGGTCTGTTAGTAGTAAATGACATAAACTCCAACGTATGCAATTCAATAGGCTAGATTGCATCTTTTATTTTTTATATCCAAAAGGAAACCCATTTAGAATAAATGTCTGAATATATTGCTGTAAAAAGCTTTTCATCTGAAATTTCTACCGTGATGTTAAGTCTGAGAAAACTTCTCCATACTCAAGTTTGGGTAATTCAAGAGAAAGCTCCACTAAAATCTGATAGAATGCTGTCATTTGAGATTCTTGAAGTCTCTGAAAGAATAAGGAATGAAAAGAAACAACTAGCTTCATGGGAGGGGGGGGGAGGAAAAGCAACAAGATTTTTGATACCAAATATTCAGTTCTTTTTCTGTATATATTGTACAAAGTGAAGTTACTCTTCTAATCACAGTTTATCCCTTTTTATTCACATGTACCTAATGAGAAATATTGTCCTTTGTCCATTCTAAATCCAGCATTATATATTAGCAATCACTACGTTAAGTGTTTCTTTATTCACAACCAGCTTTACTAGTAGCTTTTAGAACATACCCGTCACATCTAATTCATTATAGTTTGGAAATGGGACAATTGGGAGATTTTCAAATCTGAAATGTCAAATGTTACCATGTGCCTAACTAGAACATCTTAATCTTTTAGAATTGCATTTCTTTTGAGGGAGAAACCTCTGTGGCGTCCTGCTGTCTATTTGGACAAAAGAGCAGATGTGTTATATGCATGTCTGCATGTGCGCTCATCTGTCTATGGCAGAATGCAAACCAATAGAGCTGCAAAAGTTCCTAGTTAATTACATCAGCCCTTAGAGTTAGCGGTGTAAACTTTTACTTCGACTGAGTGTGGATTACTTAATTTGCATAGCAGTTTAATTATAAAGTAAAAATCTAACGGCAAAGTGCTATAAAAGGTGAAGTGAGGTGTATATATATTTTTGGTGTATGTGTGTATACATCTATCAAATTTTTTTTGTGGTTTCCTTTAATGCATCTCTTTGATCCTTGCTGTTTTTCAGTAAGTTTCAATTGTCAGCAAGTAAGGATAATCTCATTGCAAATGTGGGGTTTTTTTAAAGTGAATAAAAATCTGCCTATGGAAAACATAAAGATTCAACACATAGCCTCCCATAAAAGGTGAATGCTGTGCTTTCATTAAAGTCACTTTCTAGCTCACATTAACAGCATTATGTGCTGAGCTGGTCCCATGAACTGCAGCAGGATTACATAAACATGGAGTTAAGCATGTGTGTGAAAGTAGGACATAGAACATCTAACGAGAAATCTCATTCTCTTCACTAATGGGATTTCTCTAAGACTTCACCATGCTAAAATATATTCATGGAATATTTACGTGAGAACTATTGCACACAACTAAGTCACCAGCAGTGTATTTTAAATACATAGTATACCCTAGTGGACATACAATATTTAAAATGCCACAAGAAAGGATTTTTTAATTTACAAAACTGAATACATTAAATCTGAATGATACATATCAAAAGCATTTGATCCATTATTTAAATAATTTAGCTGATTTCTTTAAATATATATTATTCTGTGTTTAAATAATTTAACTGTTTTCTTTATATTTGCTCTGCTGTACATAGTCTATATATATTTCTTGGAATAGAAGTACCTTGAAAGGCACTTAGCTAACAGTTTTTAAGAACTGTTGCTAAACATGTTATCGAATGAGAAGGAAGCACCCTTTGAGAGTTCAGATCCTTAAAAATGTTACTGAGCATACTGTCACCTTTTTTTAATACGTATTTCTTTGGGCGGTCAGATTTATTTTCCATATTTTTTCAGTGCAAAAGTTAAAGTTAAGAATGCTCCCAAAGAAATATCCAGACTGCGTGGCTCTTACCCCAGAAATGGTGTTGTGACATACTCTGAAAGCTGATAGTAAGTGCATTTATGTAACAGTTTTGCAAGTATATAAAGTGAAGGATAATCGACAAAAGTCTCATTTGTGTAACAGCTTTGACCCATTAGGGGCTTTTAAATCATGCATCACTGACTTCAGGGTTGCTGTTGTCAAGCTACTTACAGATCCTAGTTAAGTCAGGCATTTCGTATTTTTGCCCTCATTCGCTTTTGTTTACCAGCAGGAGACAAAATATTTAATTAGTTTTGGGGCATTTATAATCTCCTCTGGGCCAGATCCAGCCACAATGCTGGACGCCACTTCTGAGTTAATTCCAGTCAGGCTGGCCCTTCCAGTACAACATATGGGTAACCTATATGCCTTTAGCAAAAGTTGCAACTGAACTATTAAGAGGGGTGGGACCTCCCTGCTGGGAAAATACTGCGCAACAAAGCAAAAAGGGGACAGCATCACCAGTGGAGGTCAAGGCAACACTTAGACCAAACAGCATCTGGCGAACTGTGCCAAGTAGAAATCGATGAGAAGCAGGGCAATAGGTAGTAATTTTATGCCTGTTTGCACAAGAAAATAACTCCTTCCGAACTGAAGAATTATTTTGTAAAAAGCTTACAGCATCCCTTGGCATCACCCTCCCTATTGTTGCTTTTGTATATTTTTATTTCAGTCAGTAAATTGTATGACACAACCTCTACACAGTTTTGTTTGGGGCAAGCAACATTAATTGCGGCATTGTGTTTTGGGAGATGAGGACTTCTGAGAATCTTCTTTCTAATTGGTTAGGAGCCAGATGTATAACTGTAATTCATTTTCAAAGTGGAAATGAATTTACATTCTCTTCTTCATGTCACAACAGGCCAAAGTGTTGGAGAAAGAAATAGAAGACAATTCCTAATATTACAGATTCCAACCCCTGTAGATTGTTGCAGCTCAGACCACTTGAAACCTTCCCTTGATTTTTCATCTTCCTTTTATTCTCACTTTCTGTTCTTGCCCATATCTCTGCATGTAATATCATCCTGTGGCCTTTCTTTTTCCCCATTGCCTTTTTTGCTTTTTCTCTTTTCCCTGAAATTCCATGTGCTGATGTTTATCTTAAATATTATAAGCAGGCTGCTGCTGAATTCAGTGGGATTACTCAAGGCATAATGTTAAACATACTCAAGTCTTCGCAGGTTTGTGGCATTAGATACCATATTTTCTCCTTTACAGATCTTTCTTGTGCACTTCTCTGCTTCTCAAAGCAGGGACCATTCTCTGCGGCTTTTGGATTTTGCCTGCTTCCCAAGAAGTATTTCCATATTCAGCAATTTCAACACTCATTCTCATACTTAATCTACCTTATATTTTCCTGCACACTGATTCTTTTTGTGCTTCAAGTGAAGCAGGTTGCAGATTGCAAAGTCTTTTAGCAATAATGGTGTTTCATATAATCTCTTCATATAAAGAGATTGACTTATCTTGCAGTACTCGTATGTCTCCTTAGTTTTCTATGGTTATAGGTACTGGGAAGATGTCAGCTTCAGCCTGAGGGTCTTCATGCCTCTTGATAAAGATAGACTGTAGACAGTGACTTTTCACTGTAGGAAAAAATGGAGAAAATTCATTTTCCAGTACTTTGGTGGAAGGAGTAGAGAGCTGAATGTTCATAGAATCTGTTACTGGTCTTGTCCCGTGGAAGGTTGCCACATGAGGAAGAACAACTTACTAGAAGTGAAGTGGAATATCTGTTGGTGTCTGGAGAGAGAATCAGTCCTTTTACTTAGAGCATTTTTTTGACAGTTACAAATTATAGAGAAAAGTTTTAATACAAGAGGTAAAATGATGCAGTTTTATTTTTTGGTTTTAGTTCTGCTTTTGAACTACGTCAAGCTGCTCGCCTGGCCAAAATCTGCATGTGCAAGCGGTTTGTTCAATTTTAAAGACGATTTTTTTCTGATGATGTATCTGGGAAATTCAGTGGGAGCACATTCTTACATTCCTGTCTTTTGGCACCATGAAGCACCATTTGTATCTCCCTTTCTTTACTCTTTCTCCCCTCAGCAGTAAACAGAAAACTCCACTACTGTACCTGATGGCTCTACCTTAGGCTTTGGTAACTTCATTGCCAGCGCAAAGAGTCTACACTACCTTATGAACAACTTTAATTTTCTTCTGTGTGTAAGGAAGAGAATCCCCACATATTAAGAGAAAAAAGTGTATGAGAAAATAAAATGAGTTATTTCCCCAGGTTGATAATTAATGATCTTCACCAGGTCTCTGGGGAGAGCCCTAACACCCCAAGAACGGTAAGGATTTGTTACGCCATCTACAACATGGGGTTAGCAGAGTTGCCACTTGTGAAACCACTGCTCTCAACAAAGCCCTTGTGAAACCACTGCTCTCAACAAAGCCCTTGTGAAACCACTGATCTCAACAAAGCCCAAGTAACATGCATAGTATGTTACTGATTAGCAAGTAGGTTGGATGCAGGCATAACTGAAATGGAAGTTATAGTCTTTGCCATTTTATGTGTAGATTAGACATATTCTTAGGAAGAATTTTGGTAAACGTAATACTTGCCTGCCTTGCCAGTGTTTGGGAGGAAGCAACCACTTGGCAATGGGAAGTGAGGAAGACCACCCATTTCAGCAAAAGTCTGAAGTTTCAGCAGGTAAGATGTAATAACAAATCACACCTTGTTCTAAGATGAAATGACACCCTAAACTGCATTGCTTTTTCTTCTTGAGATTGTCTGACCTTATCTTATTAAGGAAGAGCACTGAGCTGATTTTTCCTATTTTTAGTTCATTCATTCTTTGTAACAAACTTGGGAACTTTTCGTTTGGTTTTGTTTGTAGCGCTGTGTCAGGGATCTCATTAGCTACATTTATAAACTTCAAAACATAAGTGTGTGAATCCTAGTTCACATATGCTGGTTCATAAAATGTTGGGCTTTGACTGTTATCATCTCTGCAAAATCTATTTGGAGCAAACATCTCTGGTTTGAGGTGAAAGGGACCATCTCATTGTATCTGGAGGGCAGTGGGCACAGGAGATGAAACATAAGGCTTTATCCCCCTGTAATATGGAAGATCACCTTGTATTTACAGAGGTGATTGTGAGGCACAGGAGTGGGAAATGGGCAGGATGACAATTGGCTGAGACACATTTGAAAAGGAGAGAAGGTAGTGGCCACAAGAGGGAAGTCAGGATGAAGAGATAACTATTGATCCCTTCAGAATCTGGAGCTGACCCCAAGAGCTCTGAGTTTACACTTCCTTCTGCTGTGAGGAAATATGATCAAATCAGCTGATGAAATGTGTCCCAACCACCTACTTCATCTTTCTAATCCTGAGGTACCTGGTATGTTAAAAGAAAATGACTTACTAGTTGTGATGCTAGTTACCCTGTGAGAAGTTTTTCAGAAGAGGTTAGAAAAAACTTCTGTTAGAGATCATAAAACCAGTAATTGCTGTCTGGAGTCAGGAGGGTAAACTAGATCCTTCCCTCACCTGTGCATGGCATAAATAGTTTTTTTTCATAAGGCTCAAGGCCTGTGGTAAAGAAAGGTCTTCTCTGGAAGACTCTTGTCTCATTGAAATTCGGTACATAAGAAAAACAAAAGATGGTTGAAAAAACTGAATTACATCCTAAATAGGTGAATTCTGCTCTTGCCTGTGCCAGGAATGCTTAACAAGTAACATTAATGTTTTTGAACTGGTTGCTATAGGCATGTTTGTACTGCCCCATGCTTCTGCCAGTGCCAAGCGGGGTAATTGCTGTTTGAGAGACAAACAGAGGGGCAGCCTGTTGCCCAGGCTCGTTCAGCTGTAGAGTGCACAGCTCTACTGCTTCTGTGTCCAGGCTCCTTCTAGCAGTGCTAGTTGAACAGTGAACGGTGTGGCAGGTAACTGTGTGTTCCTGCTTGTGTGTGGCCTACAGGTCCCCTTGTGGTAAACTTCAGGCCAGCTTTTGCTGATCATTGAGCATGCACAGGTAGAATCGACCTTGGTAGATAACTATTTATTTAGAAGCACCATGATGTCAGGTTTGCTAGCTTTGTAATCATATGTCAAAGCTTTTTCTTTTACTCCTTTAGTGGTGCAGCAGGCTGCAGTATCATTTTAAGTGGAAACTTCTTTCTTTCAACAAGCTGTCCTTTGTATACGCATGTGTGTATGTAATAGTAATCATATTCAATATATAATATGGGTTGGAAACATTTTAGACAGGTAAAGGTTCAAAATGTGTTCCTTTAGTACCGTGAGTAAAGGAATTTTTTTTTTTTTTTTTTTTTTTTTTGGAGGTTTTAGGGTCACTGGGGAGAGCTACACTTTTTCATCTTCACCCAAGGGCAAGCTACTGAAGATAGATTATGTGGAACAGAAAAAGATGACTGGCAAGGAAACATGGGTGAATTGAGAAGTGATAGCTGGAGGGTCATATGGCACATAGAGCTTTAAGTGTGGTTGGGAGACTTCCTTGTTGAACCATTAGAAAGAAAAGCTCACCCCAGAGAGACTTAAGGGGAAAATGAAATGTTCTAAGCACTCTGTCTGGTATGTGGTTGGGAAGCCCTAGGTGAAATGACTGTAAATTCATTTTACTGCTGTAAACTGCTCTTCAACTTCCCAGTAGGAGTTAGTGTCTGAATTTCCCTTCAGTTCAGGATACAACATTGACTTGAAAATGACTCTGTTTTCTGGTTGTCCTATAGCCATGATAGGGAAAACAAATTAATAACCAAGGAAGGAGCATACATTATTCTGCACACTATGGATTTTTAGCCCGTTGTGTGAGCTGAGTCAAATGTTAGTAGAAATTGGGCCCTTAAGGATGGTCATATTTTGGTAGTTACCCACCTGCTCTTAATTAAAGCAGCATACTGCACGTCAGTCCTTCAGCTTTGCTCAGTACAAACTACTGGGGTGAGAAGTCTTGATGAGCCTTTCAGAAAGGATCTACTTGAGATTAAATAGTGAGAGCTGGCTAGGAGGAAGAGGTAGGATTCCTGCTTTGATATATTGCTTGTACATGTTACGTTTATTACAACTAGAGAAGAGAAGGTATTGAAGAATTAGACTTGAACCAGAAATGTTACTTTTACTTCCTTTTAAAATTAGTAATTGGCCACTATTATTCCACAACAAAAGTGATTGGATCACGTTTTCCATAGCAGTACAGGTGAAAGATATCCATCTCTTCTTACTGGTTATTGTGAGTACTGGTTACCTGAGTTATGAACTAAGTTTCTTTAATGAACTGAAACTACCCCTTATTTTCCCAATTTTAGTGATGACTTAACATATGCTAAAATAATTTGGTTTATGACTGAAACAGCATTCTCACCTGTCTCTCTTGTTTTTCTCAGAGAAAAGTGTAATATTTTGATGAAAGATACTGTTTTAGAATTAAAATGGAAATCAAGAATAATGCTGCTAGGGTCATGAGTAGCACTAAGTTTGTACCTGCATGGTTAAGAGATTAAAAGATTGGAATATGAGTAATTGAATGGACACAGAGCTTCTTTCTGGTGACTGTTCTATACTGAAATTATGTTACAACAATAAAAACAAAATGAGAGAGAAATTCTCAAGGAATGACTGATATACAATAAAGACGAGGCTAATATAAGCTGGGATCTAGAAAAGATACTCCCACCACAGCAGTATATCACAGCAGAATATCCTAATAGCTTTCTGAAAACTTTTGTCATAAAAGTCTTGAGAATGATTTGAAAAATTATTTCAAAGAATAAGATCTCTGAAAAATTATTAAAAATACATGGAGGAGGGAATAGAATTGCATAACCATTAACTGAGACAAGCTGAAATACAGAGGAGATCAAACTAGGTGAAGGAAAGCTGGAGAACTGGCACTGCTACCCATTCTGTTATTGACTGAGCAATAAAGCAGTTTATTTTCTGCCTTGAGATAATGTATTTTCCTGTGGCTGGAGGGCTGTGCAAATGAACTAAATGAATTGGTGTGGCTAAGACCTTAATACATACTTTTCTTATTTCTCTTTCATAAAGCAGAAACTTAAAAAATTGCAAGTGATGAAAAGTAGGCATTTTGATCTGTCATGGAACAATTTTTAACCATGTATACAAGCTATAAAATCCTGTTGGGGGTTCATTAATCCAGATGGATTTGAGCTTTTGTCTTGTGATTTGATAGTAAATCATTTAAGGTGAAGTTAGTGTTTGTTCAGTAAGAGAGATAAATCACAGCTTCTCTCTTGAGATTCTATCGGTGTGTTAGTCAAAGCGTGATAATAGTGGTGAATCAATTAGGAAGGGGAAAATTAACAGCACTGTCATGTGCTGTTACTATGTGTTAGCGGAGTAAAATATAAAGTTCTTAAGAACTGTGATTTTCAAGATATTTGAAGTCTCCATTGTCATTCATACTGATAGGTCATAGTAAGTTAAAAACAGGAAAACCTCTGACAAATGAAAAAATATGCTATTATATCATATGATGTTTTAAAGGGTTGCTTTTCATATGTCTAGTATGACATTAACAGCACTCTTAAAACTAAAAGTGATTCATTATCTGCATTGCTCAATAGCCATCTCATAAGAAGGCACAACGTTTATTAACTTACAAACCGCCTTGATTTTATTGTGTTCTTTTACATTCAACATCCCGGAAGATTGATTTTTAAGAGACAAAGGATTTAACTAACAAACCTGTGGCACTAAAATATGCTCTAGTGATAGCGTGAAGATCCGAGGTGTGTTTTTTTTCCCTACTGCCCATGCAATACTTCCCATGAAGCATCTTCAGAAAAAGAAATCTCCCACAAGTTCTAATTGCTGATCCTTCTGTGAAAGGGATATGGCTCTGTGGTTTTCCTGAGAGGTGCTGTTCCCCACTCTCTCACACACACAAATAATCAGAAACTTTCATTCAGAAAGTAGCATTTTAATGTGTGGTGGTAGTTCTTTATCTCTGGGAGACTAGGTCAGTGCACACAGATAGGAATGTTGAGCGTTTGTAATGAAATGTGATGCAGTTCTTTAAAAATGGAAGATGTGGCATACATACATTTTGATAATGGAGTAATGGAGACTCCCTACCCCAACTATCGTCTCTGTTCAAGACCATTAGGATTCAGAATATTAAGAGCAGAGCAACTGGGCATAACAGCCTACGTTCAACATCTGTCGTGCTGGAGTCCATTAGTGTTCAATTGCATCCTATTGTTTCTGCATTATTCAACCTCATTTCATTGTCATTGCTTCTGCTAGAGATTAATCAGCTGTTTACAACTACACCAAGTTTTGGAGTCATAATGAAAACAATTGAGCTATAGTTCTAAATAAATATACAGTATTCAGTCTCTAGTGAAAAAAGTTACTAATTTATGAATGCTGGTAACAGTTTAATTAAGTTTGAAATCAATACAGATAATAAATCATTGTGTGTCAAGTTGTTAGGTTTTTTTTACCTTTGTGTATATCATTAAATGATGTTTTCTTGGAAGTTTATGTAGAGAATGGTTTTAACAATACAAGTACAGTAAAAAAAAAAAGCTGGTTTGCTTGTGGGGTGTGGGTGTATGTGTGGTGGCTTCTCTATCATTACAATTGGTGGCAGAAATAGTCCCTTACTGCCAGCAAGCAGATTTATTTTTCCTCATTTTTTCCTCTTTTATCCTCTGTACTTATTTAGGGATATTACTAAAAAGACATTAAAAAAACCCAACCAACCAAACAGAAAATACACGTACATGCTTTGGTATGGTGTATTAAAAAGGGGGGTTTTCAAACGATTTGTATACTTACATTTTGTGTGCCTCCATATCACAACCTATCTAAATATTTTTACAGTCGTTATTATATAAGTCCATAGCCACATTTTAACTGTTTAAGTATATTTAAATTATTTCAATGACATTGCCTTTGCTCACAGGCAAATACATAAACCTTTTTTTTTTTTTTTTTTTTTTTTTTTCCAAGATACTCTTCTGTGGGATGTTGTGTACTTTATACAGTATTAAAATTGGGAGTGCTGAAGGGTTTCTAATAATTTGGGTCTACTTATTTTGGTGATGTACAGTGCTAACCAGTAGCATTCTCAGCCGTATACCATTAAGATAATTCTTCTCTGTTTCATTAGAACAATTATTTCTTCTACCCTTAATACTCTCTAACCAGAATTTTCACACATTTTAATGTACAAATACTACAATGCACTGAGATTTTTTTTTTTTTTCCCCCCCCTGAGTTGCAACAGATTATCCATTGAAAGAATCTTTTGCTTAACTGCCCAGGGTCTTGTGGGGCCAGCCAGACACTACTCCAGATGGCAAGTTGTTAGGGCTGGACAGAATGGCTTTGGAAGACTTCTCAACAGATGAAGGCTGTAATGTTCAGATTTTACTGCCTTTTTTTTTTTTTTCTTTTTTCCCCCTGTAGTTCCCAGGGTGGGAAGGTACTGGGATGGAAGCAGAGTGCCGCCCGCCCACCTGCTGCCACCTGTTTAGCTTTTGCTGTTTCTATAAAGCCTGATGTTGTCTGTAAGACACAGTCATTGCTTGCTGGCAGGAGTCAAGAAAGGAGAGATTTCTGTTACGAGGTTACATCTTCAGATCGCAACAGTCCATCATTTCAGAATACTCTCCTAGGCTGAATCAGAACTTCTTTCATTTGAAATGTTCATTTGGAATGGATGTGTCTTTAATCCATTAAGATCCCCTTTGGATTAAATGGACGATTTTCTTCAGTAACAAACATTATGAGAATGGAGATTTCATTCTTTTCTATCTCTTTGAGTTTAAAGAAATTAAAAGAATGAAAGCATAAGACATTAAAAAGCTCTTTATTCTTTCTTTAAACAATAGGAAACAATTTTCAGACATTTCTGAAGAAAGCAGAAGATTTTTTTTAATTTTTTTTTTTATTATTATTCTGATGCTAAGAAAACTATCCCATTGTTGATATCTGGAAACAGATTCAAGAGGTACGCAGGCTATTCACGTGAACGCCTTCCCCATTGTTTGTAGATACCTAATTTATAAAAGTAATTTCTGTGTGTGTGAAACTGAAGCTGCATCGAATATGAAAACCTGTAAATCCAGTCATTTGGATTCGGGCGTAGAATCAGACATCCAGTGCAGAAGCGGACCAGGCTGCGTTGTGAAGTGCAGTTCGGAACGGATGGAGAGTGCTGCAAAGAGAAGACTGGCTGCCAATGCCAGGGAGAGGAGACGGATGCAAGGACTGAACACAGCCTTCGATCGTTTGAGAAAGGTGGTTCCACAGTGGGGACAAGATAAGAAGCTGTCCAAGTATGAGACGCTGCAGATGGCTTTGAGTTATATCATGGCTCTCACTCGAATACTCGCCGAAGCAGAAAGATACAGTACAGAGAGAGAGTGGATTAGCCTTCACTGTGAACACTTTCACCCGCAGAGCTACCACCAATGCACGGGACAAAAAATGGCAATGGACAGTGATCCTTACGCACAGCGAATATTCGGCTATCACCCTGAACACTTTCAAATAGCTAATTAGAACTTTTTGCAAACTAAGAATATGCAGCAGGCCAGATGTGTAATTTAATAATTAGCAAGAGTTAATCTGCTTGAATAAGGTAATATTGGCATTATAATAGCTCATTCTTGTTTGCATCTTTTACTAATTTGACAAAATAAATTTGCTTTGAGAACTTTAAATCAAAACACATTTAAGAAGTTTGAATTTATTTAATGCTGGTGGAAAGCATACTTGAAATCTGAAATAATTCTGACAGTTCCTTCCTAGTTCATCTAGTTCATTTGATTCTTTTATTAAGGAAGTTTTTGGTGTTTTGTTTTTTGTTTTTTTTTTTTTTTTTAACCCTGAAAGGTTATGACAATATTTTCTACAGACCATGGGCCAAATTGTCCTATGGTGGAACTGAATGGAATAACACCAGAAATTAACTTCATTCTATGTTTTTATTTTTATGTCAGCTTTGAAGTTATTCTTTGTGTTTTTTTTTTTTTTTTTTTTTTTTATAAATGGCTCCCATGGAAAAAGTTTTACAATGTATTGGATTTCTAGTCCTCAGAGAACTAACTTTCTTAAACTTTGTAAGTTTGACGTATGGGTTTCAAGGTTGTGTAGGTTTGCTTTAATCCAATTAATGGTGCCTCTTGTATGCTCAAAAAAGAGCTAGTTTCAAGTCATAGAAGGAATATTTTTATTTTCAATGGCTGTAGAAGCAGATGTGATTATATACCATAAATGAGAATGCTCGTGTGAAAATAATCTAAGCTTCTAGATTTTTGTAGTCGTTAAATGTTTTGATTTTATTTTTTAATTTTATGTTATCTGGAAGCAATAACAGGTTTTGTAAATCGTAAATAAAACGTTTTCTATGGTATGTCCTCACCAGTGACCTGTAATTCCTGCTCTAGGAATTACTCACTAGTGCCTTTCCTACCCCAAATGTTAGACTACTTCCATCACAGTCTCGGCAGTTTAGTGGGCAAGTAAATGATGCTTGCTTCCCAGTTGAAATAAGAAGTGTGTTTGAGGTACCCTCTGAAAAACAGCTTTTAAAGATGAGAGTTTGGTAGAAAGTTCACTTCAGCCCCGATGATGCCCTGAATGGCCTTTTGTTTGTTTGCTTGCTTGCTTCTTTGAGTTGTGGAGGGTAGAGGGATCTGGGTAGAAAAAGCAGAAGAGGAAAGGAGGTTGGGAAGTTCAAAAAATCAGTAGGAGCAGGGCAGCTGGAGAAGCAGATGTGTTTGTAACAGAATGTAGGTTGGGTCTGCAAAAGTTTGACTGCCGATGTCTGTTGTGATGGTGGCAAACCGTGAAGCTGAAGGTGCTGGTGCTACCGTGGCTACTTGCTTCCAGAAGCAAGCCCTTGCTAGTGTTAGCCGTGAGGGAGAAGGGGAAAAGGAGCTGCTGTCCCACAACAGCTGCTGCTGCATTTCCAGCAGGGAAGGCTGGTGGGTTCCCTGCTGGCCGCTGCCATGTCTGATATTTTAGAATTCTGTCAAATGACAAATGAGTAGCTTTGATAGGAGTTATTTTCAACAATTAAGCAGCTTTTAGTGAAGAACAAAAGCATCCATAGGAACTAAGCCCTGCTTTGGGGGAGAGGGACTCTGGGGCAGGAACAGTTACACACAAAGACCTGACCTTAGTGTCTGGCTGCTCTCAGAACCCTTATTGAGTTTTGCCCTGGGTCACTGCCCTGCAGACTGGTACATGTCCTGAGTCGGGAGCTGGACTGTTCCTGGAGCAAAAGCTTCTGGGACAGGCATAGGATAGGTTAAATACATATAGAAGAGGCACTGTATATTCTGAGCAGCTCTCTCCTTCAAACATTGGCATTCAGGAATGTTTTTAAACCTATATTTTAGCCTCTCTGATGGTAATGAATAGTGTGAATTACTAAAACATGGAATTTTGCTTCTTATGAATTTACATTAGAACTTTATCAGCAAACAGAAAGTGGATTCAACTTTCTAGGAATATGAAGTCATGTTACTCAGGTTTCTTTGCAGAAGTTCAGAGAGAGAGAGTAGAATTAATTGTCCATCACATAGCCAAGTTAGTACTGTTTGAATATTACTTATCATTGAGTTTATATATCCAATAACAATCCTTAAATAATTAAATGATGGGCTGTCTTACACTGATTTATTATCTCCAGGTGTTAGGCAGACATTATCTTGCCTGCACTGATCACACAGTGGTGGGTTTTCCATCCTGAAATGGGAATATAATGCAAATAAATTGTGCAGTTATATGGCATGGAAAACCTGTCTCAGTGACCGGTACTCCTCTAAACCTTAGCTGGGAAGGGTAATACAATACAAAAGTATAAATACCAGAGTAGCATCCCAAAACAGTACTGGTGTGTTTCTGCACTACTGGCATAGAATTTGATTTTGTGGGTCACCACATTGCAGTTCATGTGTAGTTTATATACAAGTATTTAACAGCCATTTTGCTTCTGATTTTGTTTCTTCCATGCAGCATTGTAATTTACCATCTACTGCATATGATCATAGATAGAATTACAATTATAAAAATAATGGATTGGTATGCAGTGAATGATTAAATTGCAGGAAGCTCACGTAAGGAGGAACAAATCAACACAAAATATACCTGTGGTTATGTTACCAAAACTTAGGAAGAATTGAAACCAAAGTCCTAAAAAGCACTTCAGTTCAGTGCATAGTTTGTGAATGCTTCATAAATGAGGTCTTTGCATCAGTCTCTGCTGTTGAAGAATATATGGTAAGATTATAATCCTCGTTCTCTTCAGGTTTGATTGTGCTAGTGGGAGGTGAATGCTTATTTATTTTATATATGTTTATCAATGATAATTAGCAATATTACTAGCAGAGAAAAATGTGATCTTGTATAATGGTGTAGTACTTGGGTTTCTTGGGAGGGTACAGTGTTTTCCAATTTACTGTAGTACCAAAGGCAGCAGTATAAGTTCTTTGTAATGCATAGACAGCTGTCTACTACTGACCTGTCAAAGCTTTTTGGGGAGTGATCTGGGGCAAGGAGGAAGATTAATCATTAACAAGTCTTTCTGAAGACAGTCTGAAAAGCAGATGTTATCCATGCTGGTTTGGACTTCTCAAACTCAACAACTATTCAGGAAGTCATTCGTTTCTTTTCATGGCTCTGCTTTACAAATACTTCAGTGACACTCTGTGAAATGTAAACTTGAGCATTTAACTTGGGTTTGATTATTACTCCCAAATATTTATTCGCCACTGGCTGTTTGATGCTTGTCAGATAATGACTGTGACCTCTCTTCTGCACTGGACTTTACTGGTACAGGGCTATTTGAAGCCCTCCTTTCCTTAAGTAATTATTGCTTCAAGTGGGCCTCCAGATGAATCAAAAGCTTCAATACTCAGAGCTTGGTGTGTTTTTAGTGACTGAGTTTTGTCTGCTCATCATTTTTTGCCCCAGCAAACATCAGTGCAAACCTGAAATACTTCTGTTTGTAGTATCAGTACACTGTAATTCTGGAACCACATTGTGAAAACATTGGGGATGAGAAGTGCTTGCTTCATTAAATACTTGTTGCACGCTACATGCATATATGTTTCACTAGGGAAAAATCAGTGTGAAATTCTAATGAACTATTTCTGGCAAATTAACCTTTTACTCTTCTAAAAGCTTCAGACTGTTTGAAGTCTATTGATACTCAGCTTCTATGATTCTTTGAATCCTATCACCCTGTCCGGACAAGGTGACCAGAGTTATTTTTGGACTTGGAACTGGAGTGACATTTTTAACTGCAGTGACTTTTCAGTGCCTGAAAGAGGAACTAGGGTAGCGCATCTCCAAAATGTATCTTAGTAATGAAAAGCTGGTGGTTTCTTCCTGTCTAAGTACTGAGGTCATTATGTATTAGCATGCCTTACAACTTTAATCCATTCCAATTTTTTAGGCTTCTATTTTCCATCTTGCCATTTGTAAGGTATTTAAGGCACAGTCCATTGCATACCATACACACATACAGGGCAAAGCTGTTATTCATTGGAGTTCCTAATTGGTGCTGCAGTACAAATTATGAGAAGTAAAAATGTTGACTTACAATACTATAACAAAGGTTGGCAACTTCTTCATGTGGGGAAGCATGAGTATCATTAGAGTTTTTAGTATTTAATTAAGTTTCCTATAACTTGTAAAGTAGAACTTCCTTGGTGAAACCTTTGTGGAAGTCCCTACTGTGATGTGATTCATGAGGCACAAATTATATATATATATATATGTATATTAAAAAAAAAAAAAAAAAAAGAGAGAAAAGAGGCAAAATTTTTCCAAGAAAGGTTTT